>JACN01146811.1:0-20925 GCA_000787155.1 Scartelaos histophorus
AATGCCGGGTTGCAGCAATTCTTGGCACAAAAGTTTCCCAATATGGTTTACGATTTCAGCCAAAACGAGGAAAACTCCGCACCTCCTCCGCCCGAGTTGTCGCCGCCTGCCACGCTTCCAAATCTAAGACCTTTGTCGCCCAACGCTCCGCCCCCAGCGCCGCCCAAAACATTCACTAGCCCCTTCCCACCTCAATCCGCTCGCAAACTTTCAGGGCCTGCTTCTCTTCCAATGGCTCTGTCCCCAGTATCCCCCACACAGCCATCCAACACACATGGGTCATTCAAAAAACAACAGAGCTTTTCTACAGGTCACTCCCCGAATCAACCTCCACCCACTCTACCTAAACAGCACAGTCTATCTTCCAAAAACCTCACTGCCCTCTCCCCTTCGGCGTCATCCGCATCAGTGTCTATTGCGGCCGCTACCTCCTCATTGGTTAAACAGATTGTCAATCAGTTCCCTGGAAATTCCCCGCCCTCCTCTTTGCCAATGTCCAACTCCACTGAGGGGTGCAAGTCCAGCGCCCCGCAGTCTCCTCCAGCGGTCAAAGCCAAACCAAAATGGCAGCCAGGGGGGGTGGTGCAGTCACCGGAGTTCCCCCCACCGCCAAATGATAACTTCCCGCCACCTCCTAACAGCTCGTCAAAAACTGGATCTCCAATAAAGAAGTCGCCCTCTTCTTCCTCCACTGGGTCAAACAAACGTGGGCCACCGCCAACCCCACAAAGAGCCTCGTCAATGCGCTCAAATTCAGGGGATGCACAGGAAGAAAGGCCTAAGAAAGTGGAAAGCCTTGTGAATAAATTTGGACAAGGGGCTCAAACAGGGACATCCTCCAGTTCATCATCAGCAACTGGGTCTCCCTCAAAGGAGTCGTCTGCTCCTTCAGCTCCTCCCAAACCAGGGAAACTGAACCTGGCTAACCTGCCTTTAGCTCTGCAGGGCTTACAGACTGGACAACAGACGGAGTTCCCCTCCCCTCCTCCTCCACCTCCTCCCTCTCAGCCCTTGCACATCGACTCTCCCGATTACTTCCCTCCTCCCCCAAGTGACTCTGAGCTCTTCCCCCCTCCACCGCATCCGTCTGAATTTCACCACCCACCCAAAGTAGCGGTTGTGAATCCTCAGCCTCAAATGCAGCAGAATCCAGCATCATGGAAACAAAGCTCTCTGAAAAAGGGTGCAGTGCCTCCTCCAACACTGTCGCGGCGCACCAGTAATACACCCCAGTATGATATGGCGCCTTCAATGCCCCTTTCTCCACCCCCTATGTCCCAAACCCCTCCTCCTTCCTTAACATCCTACTCATCCTCTTCCTCCCCTGTGCCTCCCACCTCTCCTAAATCTGTGGGTCCTGCATCCCTCGCACTTAAGACCAACTTCCTTGAAGACCTGAATCGCACCCTGAAGAGGAAGTCTGTGTCCCGTCACGGCTCGCTCACCTCCTCCCACCTCATCACCTCATCTAAGATGGAGCCCATGGCCACAATGGACGACATGGCACTTCTCCCCCCTCCTCCACCGGAGCTCATGCAGCAGCAGCAGCAGGGCAGCCGAGGCCACTCCAAGACTCTGTCCCGCCATCACACGCACTCCCAGTCCGCCAAACACGCCAACATCTCAGGCTATGCAACGCTGCGGAGAGGCCCGCCTCCCGCACCGCCTAAAAGGGACCAAAGCACCAAACTGACCAGTGAATGGTAGAGGTGGACAGGTATAGAGAGAGGATCCCAATCTTACTGTGTGTAATGGCTGTGACAAGGAAGACGTATGTTGTTTAGCCTATAGATTCTACTATAGGAAGCATTACTCCCCTAACTTTATTTTCAATTGGTTTATTAAAAATATTCTACCTCTGTCAAAATTTAACAACCCGCAACACAAGTGTCACATGAGAAGTTACCTTGCAGGTTTGAGGGTAAATCAAAGCCGTTACATTTTTGCCAGTGGGAACACCATCTTCTCCTCTAGGTCTCTGCTATTGGGCAAGGACACTGGAAACGCCTAAAGAAGTGACTTATCATGAAAAAAAACGTCTGAACATTTCATTCTAAAATCATTTACCAGGATACAAGTAGCAAACCCAGTTTCCTAATCTTAATATAAGATTATACTTGTTCCCATTATTCTCATTATTAATATTACCAATACATGTGTTAATCCAATGAGTAAAACTATATATGTGTATATAATATATGTATACAAGCAAGCCAGAAATGTCACCTATTAAGCTTTTTCACAATGTCTGTGCAGCTTTGCAATTCAAAAGTATAAAACAAGACTTGAACGACAACAGCATCAAAGAGACATTTTGCTGCATTTGATCTGGTACTGCATGGAGCCGCGGCTAAGGAAGTAGCATTACAGATGAAGGGATAAAACACAGAAGGAATCAGCCAAGAAGAAGTGAGGATGTAAATAAATGAAACTCGAGGAGTGGGGCACTCTTGAGAAGGAGCATTGCCATTTTTAAACTTTTTGTGTTTTTATATAAGATTATTTAATACTGGAAAGATATAATTATTTTAAGTTTATAGAGTCAAAGAAGAATGAGTTTGACTGGATGTGTACCCTGTTGAAATGTTGAGTTACCAAACTTAACCAGTAGTTTGGGTTGTTTTGCCTATCCATTTCCTTCTATTTATAGTTTGTCGCTACAGTAATAACAGACACTATGCATAAGTTTTCCCAATCTCTCTCCTTTTAAATGTATTGAGTACATTTGACTGAACTGTAAGTGGCTCGTGTGAAAGACCACAGTTGTGTTGGGATTTCTCTGTTGGACTGTTATTTATGGATGAATCGCCCCGAACTGTGTAATCTGAGCTCAGCCTTAACATGTCTGCAACATTTTGGTGCAAGTGTGATTCTGATACAGGAGACTATCAGGACGTCTGTTGAGTCATTAGTCAGTGCGATAGTTCTTTGTTTGCTAGATAGTACATCAAACAGCCAGTCAGCTGCACTGAACTCTGTTTGACCGATCATCCGTTTTCTACTTAATAAACCATTCACAAGTTTTGTCAGTTTAATGACTTCTTATGTCTTTATTTAGTCTTGTGTTTAATGTGGCTTTATGGTCCTGTTCATGATTGAGTCTATAACTGTTGTTGCACAAATATTGCTTATTGCAACTGTAATTCGTGCAACTTTTGAGTTCTTAATAGCCATACATCTAATACTTGCTGTCTTTAGAAACCACATGCACAAAAAAATAATAAACACTAAAAGAACAGATGTAACTTTATCCTTGACTAAAAACTAAAAATAAAATTGTTAAAACAATGGAGTCATCGGGTTTCAGGTTTCAGACATTTGTGTAAGAGTTTATTTTGATTGATTGAAACATGGTTGGCATGGTTTGGGTTTTGGCTTTACAGTTCCTGTGACAATCAGTAACATCAGTAAGTATCTGTGGTCTCTAAAACATGCACACATCATCTCTGGCACAGGGCTCATGCCCAATGCTGTTACAGTGTGATCTTCTTAGTGCATCAGTTAAAGGGACAGATTTTGGTGACGTTAGCGTTGTCTCTCTAAGTGGAGAAGTTGTGAAAAGTGTCTTGCTAAAAGGCACTTAAGTGGGTAATGGGACAGGACTGCAGTTTTCTTGGTTGGTTGACTTCAGTTTCTTGTGTCCTCCTGGTTCAAAGATGAGCAGAATTACATTAGAAAATTAGTAACAATAAAACTGATATAACAAGCATAACTTGATGTTCAGAATTTACCAAAACATTGATCCACTGTGAGTTGCTGTAAATGTAAAGTGACTTTCTGTCTGTCCTTAGCACCATCACATTCTCTGACCGCAGCCCCCTCATCTGCTTCTCTCCATCAGCTACAAAAATCTGAAGAAAACAAATTCTGTGAGATTTTACAAGGTAAAACTAGGACTATGTCTGACCACTAGAGGGAGATGTTTAATCAAAAATTACACAGTACAAATATCAAGTGGACATACAGGGTGTTCCTCAATTCCCAGGATTCCTCCTCCAAAGACCATTCTGCAGCACTCCTCTGGAGTCGGTTCCTCCATAGCAGAGCCTATGTGCAGCTCACAGCGCCTGGAGCGCCTGAGAAACAGGCTCCAGAGGGAGCGAATGTGTCATGTGATCAAACTCCATAAAACCCAGTTTTCATTTGTAGAGGCATAGATTTTTTTTAAAAATGTTCAGAGGTGTTTTATGTGTCAACATGCACTAAAACATGTGAATAATGAAGGCTGAATGGATCTGTTATCGAGTTATTTAGGCTGATGATTAAACTGAAGAAAAAAATACACAGCCTATCATCTGAATATTTACTTCTTTATTGTAGAGTTAGTTTTATTTGATTTGCATTGCATTTTACTGCTTAAATAAACTTAATAGAAAATGAAATTGCAGTGTTTTGTGGGCAATTTGCAGCCTGAGTCAGCCAAGGATTCATCCGTGTATCCTTGGTATAAGAGCCAAACGGGAGCGTGGAGGACGTGAGAGCTTTGGGGGAATTATTTACAGCCAACTGGCCGAGCTCTGATGACACGGATCTTTCTGAGGTCGTTCAGAAAACAAGGATCCTGGCAATTGGGAAAACTCATATTGTACACAAATCTTAACTGAAGTTTTTTTTTTTAATCCCAAAATGATGAATAAAGGTAATGTGCTCTTTAAAATGGTAATATTCTGTTTGCTGAAGATGCTATACTCACATTGTAAACTCTGTTGTCCTCTCTGAGGGGCTGGACATTGGAGCAGTTACACTGGGCTGCAGCGCCAGGATCCCCCGGATCTCCCTGACGTCCTGGCAGCACATGCACTTCCACAAAAAAAACAACAACACATGTTTTGACACATTTAGGGATACAAATGTTTGGATAATATAAATGTCATCCAAAGTTTTTCAAGATATATTGCACAATCCAATAGTCAAGTGGACACACAATAATTACTGACATTATAACTGGTAAACAATGTGTTTCTTAATTAGCATCAAACATATTTACACTGCAACCTACATATAGTTATTATGGTTAAAATCTTTTTACATCAGTACTTTACCACTAGTCGTCAACAAACTGCACATACAAACCTTGTCCTGGGCTTCCAGAGATTCCTGGCAGACCATGAAGTCCGACTGGACCAACATGCCCCGTCATCCCTAACGGCCCACGAGATCCTTTAGGCCCCTACAGACCCATTCATTTGGTTTGCAACTCTATTTTTAAAATAAATAAATGCAAAACCACCTATAATGAGCCTACCACTGCTCCTCTGTTACCAGTTGCTCCCATGAATCCCTGCTCTCCTCTGTGGCCCACATCTCCTTTCAGGCCTGGGTCTCCCTGTAGCAGTACACAGCAGTAAACACAGCAGCGTGCATTTTATATTTACGAAAGTTTGGTTTTATGATATCTACCTTTGCTCCACGCTTTCCAGGGATTCCTCTGACCCCCTACAGAAACATAAAGCTACTCAACTGGAAAAAATATAACATACAATAAAAAAAAAAAACACACTTACCTTTTCTCCAGCCTGACCTGTGTGGCCTTTGGGTCCCATGTCTCCCTAAGAACACACAACATGAAGACATTACTTTCACAATATTGTTTCACGGCATGGATGTTTCATAGTATATTTGTAGCATCACATAGATGCAGTCTTACCTTTAATCCCTTGCGTCCCTTAGTGCCCTGTCAAAAATACATGTTTCAGAAATACAAATGATTAAGTTGTTAAGACCAAAAGCAACATGTATTAGTGAATACCTTTATCATACCAGGGGTCCCTATGTCCCCATAGAGGCCTCTCCATCCCCTCTCCCCTTTGTCTCCCTATAGAATATAGTTACTAAAATTAAAACATTGTAGATTGTAATCAAAGTACAGAAATAAAGAAGCAAAACACAATCTTGTGGTATATAACCTCAGGGCCCATCTTTCCCATAGGTCCCTGTGGTCCTTGCTCTCCTTCTGGGCCCGGAACACCTAGGTCTCCCTGACAACAAATTAAACAAATTAAGAGAATAGTGACTGAGTCATTACATACAAATATTGTAACTCACTGCACCTTGGGCCCTCTGACACCCCTGCAGCCCTAGAGACGTCACACAATAACAGAGCATCAGTTCAGAGTAATGCCCCGTGTCTTGCAGTGATACAGGTGGTTATGCTCGTACCTTTTCACCTTTTGGCCCAGTGATGTATTCAGTTATGTCAACCTAGAAAAAAATATTTCATATAAATCCTGTTCATTCTATAATATTTAAAGGTGCATCTTTGTATCTTTTCTGGTGAGTCACTCAACAGTTTGACTCATGGAGATGTTCTTCCTTTGCCTATAATACAATATGCCATTAACCTGGTGATACCAGAAGGCCAAGTTACAGGTCAGATCTGTGGATAAGCAACCCCACTCATTCAATAAGCATGTTTTTCATCAGGTTTTTCTTTCACAATAAATATAACTACCGGTAGATATAGATATGTTCAGTTCTGTGGAACATTTCAGGCAAAACAATCCCAACTTGGCTGTGTCAAGCATGTGGAGGACGTCCCACCAGAAGAGTGCATCTTTAAAATACAATAAAAGCCAGTACCAGTAGCTCTTGTTTTCGTTTGATGGAGGGAAACATTGGAGGGGGAGCAGGAGGTGGGATGAAGATCTTACATTTCCGTTGAGACCATCGACTCAATGGAAATCCTACAGACAAACAGCTGATAACTATGGTAACTATGCCAACGGTAACAAATCTCCTTAAGTTTCTAGTGTTACTACAGTTTGATCTATAGTCGTACTCACTGTGTGTGACAGAGGCAGCGGCTAAATGAGGACAGCACAGAACTACAGCCCAGCTCACAATTAGAGGAGTAAACATTTTCAACCTTCCCTGCAAACACAACATTAAGAACACGTCTGGAGAAAAGTTGCTTTGGTAGATACAACTTCAAAAGATGTACTTTGTTTTTTGTATTGTGTTGTTTTTTACTTTTATCTACAATACATTTTACACCTACATTACTTCTGCTGGACTGTAAATGGAGAAATATATCCTATTGCTAGAGTAATGTACTAGTACGTTATGTTATTCAAACAGTCTCCAGTATATAAAGACACTGGAGACAAAGCACACACCAGAGTATGCACTGGGCAGAGCTGGAATCAAACCACCAAGCTTGGCTTAGTGAGCAAATAAATTGTGCCATTCCAGTAATAAATCCTTACATACAGTTTAGTAAACTGGATTAAGAAAACAAAACTTTGAGCTCTGCATGAGGTAAGTATTCTCTAGAACGTACTCATATGCCAACTTAGTCTCTTAAACAGCTTGTACACAAACACACTGAATAGAGAATTTATGTCTAGGGTGGACAACATTAGTGTGTAGGTCCAATCCAGTAATATGCATTTATTTCTTATCCTACATATTTAAATGACATGTTTGGCTTCTTACCTTAGCTGTCCCTCCACTGTGCCGCTCAGACCCGTCCCGCAGTGGTGGTCCTGATGCAGCTGCAGGTCCCTGGTCATTCTCCAGCAGCGCAGTCCAGTCCAATCTGCTGGGCTTGCACACTGGGCCAATGCTAACTTATCTCTATGGGCTGTGGAAAAGCAGCGCAGTGGCTGGCAGCTCTCTGCAGAAATAATCAGATAATTACCTTTACACTGAGCCAAACAGAAGCACCAGGCTGGATAGAGAGGAGACAGTGGAATAAGTCAAGTAATACGCGCTTACTGTACTTGCATTAAACTACAGGCAAGAAGCCAACGTCCACACTGCTGTCCAAATGGGATTTATAATAAAATGGGTTTGTTGCATCAATACCAAGAATTAGTTCTGACCCAACAGGAACCGCGTTGTTTACTTTAAAGACATGCATCAGACAGTCCAATGAAAGGTGATCAATAAAACCATAACCATCAATCCTTCAGCCATCCCTCGCTCAACAGCAGCAATGGGACAGTTCTGTGGGATCAGGCAGAGAGAGAGGGACAACCAGAGTGCCTCCAGGTTTAATTACTTTAAGTAGAGGATATTTGCATCAGTGCCCAGTAAAAGCCAGAAGATTTTATATAGTGAGAACAAAGACAAAGTAACAAGTATTCAGGAAGCTTTAGTTGAGTGCAATTGTTACCAAATCTTGATGTGTTAAGCATTGCCTTTAAGAGACAACTAAGCCTTTGTATTAGCAGTAGAAACAAAAATGACAAGGGCATTAACGCTAGTGTATTACAACATTAGTTTCTGGAATCCAAGTAATTTACACACAGTCTTTTATTGAAATATTTAAACGTTTAAAATACTGAAGTGCGGCATGCCTACAACTATGACAATAAAAAGGAGTGAGGACATTTAAGAGAAAATAACTACTATTTACATTCATATTGACAGTGGACATGTAAACAGGCACATGGAGTAGGTGAAGGCATTGTGTACATTTTAACAGTTGTGTACAGTACATTTTAACAGTTATTTAATCACTGGTAGTTTGTCTTATAAAATGTCCACTGTTAAAATTTGTATTAAAATATTTATTCAACTTAACTAGCTGTGCTTCAGTTTTCATTCTAAAAAAATATATTTTTAGCCAAATAAAATGTCAACATGACCATTAAAAATGCTTAAACTGACAAATTATACAGATCCTAATGGGTTGAAAATGGATAAAAAGGAGAGATTCGGAAGTCTACCCGGGCTTAGTGACATAACTCCTTAGAAAATTTGCTGTGATTTTTTTTGGAATAAAAGTCTTTCAGCTACAGTCTTATTGGGATTGGTTGCTTTTGGATAGCTGTGAGTGCATCTCCAACACCACAATCTTCATCATGTCTGCCAGCTGCTGGTGCATGAGGAGGAGCTGCTGAGGGGAGCAGTGGCTCAGAGTCTCGGGGGTGGTCCGTCTGTGGAGGAGCTCAAACTCAGACACAAGGCACAGACTTTGACCCTCAGACCCCTGAAGTCCTAAGGGGGTGTGGACGGGTACAGAAGAGTCATGCTCCAGATTCTCATCAGCAGAGATGGCATCAAACACCAGCTCTGTGGCTATAGAAGAGAGACAAGCATTTGAAATTGAAGAATGTGATCATGTGTGAGCTAAAATAATTAAAAGTTGGACTCATTTCATCAACTCAAGCAGAGTGCTAAAATGCAGCAGATAAATGTGCAATATAAAACTGTACAGCTGAACAAAACACAAACTGTTTCATATCACAATATTATGTGGAAAGTAGCCCAAGGCTGTCTAAATGTTCATTAATATACTTCATTCCAACTTTTATTTTTTTATTTTTTTATTTTTTTTTTAGATAATCTAAAAATGGGGATGATATGACGACAAAAAGCTTTAAAACACACAAGTTGCAAGTTGATATTATCTTACTAAGAACAAATTTCTCACACAAACCTAATGTGTCTGAAGTTGGAGTTTTCTGGTCCTCATCCTGGTTTTGAGCAGTGCTGGTCTCCTCCACTTCAGAGGTCATCAGCTCAGTCTCATCAAAACTCTTCAACTCATCCCCACCTCTGCCTTTGCGCTACAGAAGAAAAATGGATGTCAAACACATCACTGCATAGTCACTGAAGTGAGTCTTCGTTTACAAACCTGCTGCTCGTAGATTTTCAGAGCCTTCTTCACATTGGAGATTTTTGGTGATCGAATGGGCAGAACCTTAACTTCAGTAGGTGTAAGAGCACTGAGGTCACCAACAGTTTTGATATTTCTCGCTCTAACAATTTGTCCAAAACCACGGGACCTGAGAAATAAATGCAGAAATACATAAGAATTTTTGTGAAGCAGAAAATATGACACCGCTAGACTCACCACATGGTCGAAGCTATCTGCGGAAGCACTGCCTCCACAGGAGCAGTGCAGCCCACCAGAGCAGGGTAGATACAGTCTTTAGATACAGGACGGGGTTCTTGACCCATTTCAGAAATCTTTAAAAAAAAGTAAATAAATGTACCATTAGGTTTGTGCTAATAAAGTGTGAACAATTGTTATTGTAGTTCATAATACCAGGCATTTCTTGGAGCTTTTGTAGCCAGGACTATTCAGATTTCTGGGACTCAAACTGATTAATCCTTTTGTAGGTGTTGTGACAAACTGAAAGACAGAAACAAGACCATTGAGTACAAGTCTTTTTTGCTGTTACACATTTGCCATTTTTACTTTAGGCTGGGGAATGCTGCCAACGCCCATCTTGGTTCTTCTTGGGGAGCTGGTTCTGAGAGCCGGGCTACGTCGATCAATATCATCCGCCAGCTCCTGATGCTGGATTGGATCAGCAAATGACACTCTTCTTGACTAAAAAAAAAAAATTAAAATACTAGTCAGTTTATGTAATCTTAAAGGGATTACTATAATCATAAAATGTAGCTTGCCTTGACCAGGGGTGAGGGAGTTTCAACTTCTAGCGCCCTTTTCTGGGCTTTCTTGAGGATGCTGGTGGATGGTGATGCTGTGGGAGACCATGTCCCTTTGGCCCGGCTGCTTGGGCTCTGTCCCACCTCTGGCCCTGTGGCTGCCAACAGGTCCCTCTGCTTCACTGGGGAGGCTGGGAGCCCATTGTCAGCTGTAGTCACAGCATCTGTTGTCCCTGTTATTTTAAGCCCCTCAGACTGTTCCTCCATATGGCCCTCAACCTTTTCCTCACTCTCCATGACCTGCGCATTGTCTTCACAGTTGTTCTGAATGGGTACGATGCCTTCACTGACCTCCAGGGGTTGGTCTTGTGACCCTTCTGTTTTTGTCTCCTCCTTTGACAATTCATCTGCAGTGGGGTCACAGAATGCATCCAAAGTTTCACAAACAGTCTCATTGTCTTGTGCGCCTATCTCAGCTTCGGAATCACCAAGGCTTTTATTTAAGTGTGCTTGTGTTTCTTCAGTCACATCTACAGCCTCCACAGCGACCTCAGAGGTCTCCAAAGGCTCACAGCTATCCACCTTTTCAGGTGAAGTAGGCTGCTTTTCCTCAGTGGGCAGTTCAGTTTTCTCCTCAGGTTGTTCCACCGTCTCTACTGATGCAATATTTTCAACCATTTCACAACTGTTACATTGTTGTGGAGATTCTACAATTTGATCTTCAGAGTGTATTTCCTGTTCCTCAGTCTTGCTAGTCAAAGGATTTTCACAGTTTTCTACATTCATTTCCACATCTTCCACATTTGGTTCATTAGTCTTTTCCTCTGGCATTTCAGTTTTCTGTTTTTCCACAATATGCTCAAAATTTCCCATTGAAATACTTTTACAATTTTTTGTTTGAGATGTGTCCAAACTGTTTTTTGAATTGTCATCTTCAGTTTTATTATCTTCAGATACAAACGTTAAAGGACTAAGACCATAGAGAATTTTAGAACCCTTGCCTTTCCTTTTAACCACTGGAAAAGTTAGAGAATCTTTAAGGTCTGGCAGCACAGTGGTTCGCCGTATGGACCTCCTGCTCATGCCCGGAGAAGACTCAGAGTCCATTGACTGAGAATTGTCTTGTGAGTGTGTATTCTCTGGTGTAGAATCATTAGATTGTGTGTGACCTTCTCGCATCATGCTCCTCCTGGTCCTGACATTGGTCTTTGTGTCCACATGTGAACTGGACTTTGACGGTTTACTTTGGTCCTCAGGAGTCTTTGTTTCAGCAGGGTCAGATAAAGCTTTGCTTCTTCTGGACCTGCGCCGAGTTTGGCTGTCAGTAGAAACTGACTGGGAATCTTCTTGACTAAGCTCTTCAGTCATTGGCATCTCTGTTTCTGCATCTTGAGGTTCATTATTAATACTGTTACTTGCATAATTGACATGTAGTTCAGAGACATTAGTGAATGTATCCTTCTGATTTATATCATTGAGAACATTAGCATCTTGAACTTGTGTACAGTCAGGTTGAGATTTTTCAAACTCAATTTTGTCTTCCGATAAACAGTCTGGTGTGGAATTGGGGCTTGGTTGTAAGTCGCTGTCTATTTTCTTCACTACAACAACAGCCTGTGAGCCTGGTGATAACTTGGGCTTGCTTTCATTTCTTCTCTCCAACTGGTTTTCAGCCTTATTTGTGCTTTGTTCATCCTTTGCAGTTTCATTTTTTTCCTTTACTTTATCATCAATCTCTACGTCAGGTGTTAATTTGCTTTTGCGCAGAGATTTTCCCAACAACTGGCTTTCATTCTCAGATTGTGACTCCAAGTCAGTTTGGCTAGACTCTCTCAAACTTTTTCTTCTTTCAGGTTTATCCATGAAGTCCTGGGAAACGTTGAAGAGTTTTACCTTCTTTTTCCCAGAGCCTGTTTGACTCAACTCCTTTTCCCTTTGAGATCTTGTTCTCAGCTTCTCTTTGGTACCATCTGGCTCCACAGATTTGCTTCTTGTATTATGTTTAGCTTGGACAGACTTTTGAGAATCAGCTTTAACACCCTCAGAAGAGCGCTTTCTTTTGAGATGTGCAAATTTCTCATCCCGCTCTTCAGGATCTTCTCCAGGCAGCAGCGGTCGGACCCTGTGTCGGCCAGATCTTCTAGGCTCTCCCTGAGATGACAGAGAGTCAGCATCTGATTCTTCCTCTTGTTTTGAGGACTGGCTTTCCTGAGAATTTGATTTTTCTTTAGTCTCTTTTTCAGTTTGTGTGTCTGGGATCATATCCTCATCCTCAGTGTTGTCACTTGGAAGTCGGTCAGTCAGCTTCAATCCTTTAATTTCTCTCCCATCTTTAGGCAAACGAGGAGATTCTGGTGTACTATCAACTGAGGTCTTTGCTTTCTCCATTTGCAAGTTTTGTGCATTTGAACTGTCTATGGTGCAAGGAGTAGAAGGAGAAGTCTTTTGACTATCTGATGTCTTAACCACCTTCCCTGTGAATCCAGTGCTGGGGCTCGAGGATTTGCCATCTGCATATTTCTCCAGAGTGATGAAAGGCTGGCGCCTGCTTTTCTGTGGTGTTCCTGACAACAACTCTGAAGACATATTTGGGCTGTGATTAGCTTGCGATTTAGCTTCTTTAATTGTTTCCTCATTCTTGGCTGCCTCCTCCATGGACACATCTGTAGACTCAGGGACAACCTCATCATGCTGATCGTCGTCACATGACGGCTCTTCGGTTTTTGGACTAGCAAAGTCTTGGGTCCCCATTGCCACAACTTCAGTTTCACCAGTTCCATTTGTTGGCTCAGTTGTAGAAGCCTACAAAGCACATGTGCACCAGGAAAACATCAAAGGTTGAGTACAGGAAATTCTTGGAAAATACCCACACCCCACATGATTAATGTCCCCATTTAGTTTGACGCAAAACATGCTGGAACTATTACAGGAAACACCCAATTTACTTGTAGCACTGTCACAACAATACTGGAAAGAGAAACATGACAATTACATATTGTAAATATTTTGTGTATTTATGTCCAATACCTTCACAGAAGGCTTCTCTTCTCTGGTAACTTCACACTTTTGCTCCAATGGCAATATGTCCCTGAAAAACAATACTTGTTCAATGTAATGTAGTTTTTAGAAAAGTCAGGATGAATCTGAAGAGCTGCTTCAGCTTACACTGAATCCTCCTGGCTCTGTGTGTACTGCGTGAAAACTGTGGTGTCCAGAGATGCATCAAGGTTGTTGTACATGGCAGGAATGTCCACCCTGGAATTTAGAAAACTACAAATAGAAAAACTAGGCCAACTGTGACACACAATAATGTCTATTTCACATTATGGTATTTTTGTATGGGTCTGTTACACTATAGTTGTGTGTTAAGTGAAAAGTTTAAAATCTGACCGTTTTGTTCGCTTCACTTCCTTCTGATGCTCAGTCAAAACTCGCTCCTTTGTCTCTGGAGGGATGAACACAAAGTCTACAGATGCTTCTTCCTCCAAGACATTTCTGCGAGTAGGTCTGGGAGAGCCAAAGTCTAGCTTTGTCTGAAAGGGGACAAATGAAATGTTTATAAACAAAAATGATCAAGATTACAGACGAGAAACTCATGAAGCTCATAATGCATGTAATCTCTGCTTTTGTATAACAGACACAGATCTGATATAGTTGGGAACTTGTATCTTATCACTCACTGAAACTAGTTTTGACGTTTTGCTGGAGATCCGATCCTTTGTCTCAGGAGTCTTTCCCAAAAGCGAATCCCTCTTTCCCACAGAGGAGATGGGAATACCACTGAGCTTTGTTTCTAACTGAGAGCATTCAGACTGGAAAAACAAATAAAGTAGTCCAAAATGTTTATTTGAAGAAAATATGTGACTGTAGTAGAAGAACAAACTTACTGAATCCTGCCCACTGAGTTCATCAGGGACACTGACCACTTCAAAACCAGGAAGGATGATTGGTGTTTTTTGCTTCACCTGGCTCAGAACAAGCCTGTAGCAATGACATGGATCTGTCAGGCATCTTTTTGGTTTTTCAGCAGTTAACTAGACCAGTGTAAGTTCACTCACCTGAGCTCCTCCGGGTAAATGAGGCTGACCGAGTTTGCAAAAGAAGCGTTCCAGAACTGTGCGACAGTGGTTTTGAGGTGCTTGTTATTGTGAGAGAAAAGGACACACAGCAGAGGACATAGTTGGTCCAGCAGCTCAGAGTTAAAGGCCAGAGTGGAGCGGGACTGTAGGCAGTTCAGGGCCTCAGAGAGGAGCTTCTCCAACTGAAGAGTATGAAGAATGCAATGTTTAAAAACTGTTATTTAGGTTATCATAGTACTCCTAAATGGAAAACATACTTTTGTCACAAACTGTGAGGTGAACTTGGCTGGTTCAGAGGCTGCCTGTTTGTAGAGCTGTGTGAGGGGCTGTACCACAGAGGTGAGCAGCTCTTGTACCGCATTGGCCAGGACCAGGTTAGAGAAAAGAGTGGACAGGATGGACACCAGTGCAGTGCCTGTGGCCTCAGACGAGGCATCACCTTCGTCCAAAAACATGTTTAGGCACTGAACCACCAGAGACTGGAATGTGGACAGGTTCCCCAAAACCTTGTTCCTCTTTTTCATCCAGTTCACTGGAGTATGAGGAGCTGTAGGAGAAAAGGCAAAAAAGTTTAATCGACCAATATCTTAGGATGAGAACTTCGCACATCAATTTCTCAAAACGGGTGCGTTGGAGGAAAGGGAGCAACCCAAGAACATTGAAAAAAATCCCACACACCGTCTTACTTGCAAAATGTGATGATTTATTAGGACATGCAACGTTTCGGCACTAGGCCTTCATCAGACAAATAGGTTGTTTGATGTGTCTGATGAAGGCCTAGTGCCGAATGACAAATATCTTAAAAAACTAAGTTACACTTACATTTAACCTTCTGCTGAAAATGTGCTGTGTAGGGCGTGAAGTTCACACTCTCAACAATCACTTGGAGTATATTAGAAACCACATTTAATGTTGGAGGAACCTGGCACAGACAAATCCAAACTGATTTTGACGAATAAGCAATTTGCCAAAATGTTAACAGTGTCTTCCATTTTACCATAAGAGTGTCCTTCTCCAATGCAGCAGCTATCTTGGTACAGAGCTCCTCACAGCAAATGTTCTCATCTGCATTGATCACTAGAGCAGAGCAGCGGGCGAAAACCTTGTACAGCTTGGACCATATGGACAACATTGACTTTTGTGTTGCCTAGACAAGTAGTTAAGAAGGGTTAAAAGTCAGTTTAGTTTAAAGACTGCAGTTCTTTCTGCTTTTGGTCAGACCTGTTGTAGGGGTGAGCCATGTATGAGTTGAGTAATTGGAAACATCAGAGCAGAGTACATGGCGCTGAAGTTGTGCTCCAAAGCATCGCCTTGGTTGACCTCATTAGACTGTAAAAAGGGTTTGTTTTTTAATAATCAACTAGAAATGAAATAGATTTTTTAGTATAAATAAACCTTACCTGTGTGACAGTGTCAGTTAGTGAGCTGACCACAACGCTCCACATCTTCCATAGCTGCTCTTTGTTCTGAACAGTTCCTGAGCTACGTTTGATGGCACTCAACACTGCCTCTGCAAAAGCCAGAGGGGAGGTGGGCCCTGAAAGACCACAGCTCACCAGAGTCTGAAGGCACTGGAGAAACCTACAAATATTCCATTTTAAGTAGACAATATTTTAGTTACAGACTTAAGATATTGTCTCATATGCAATCATACAAGCCCACCTCTCATCCTCAACATAGGCAGACAACATGCTGCTGTCAAAGAGCATTTGAATAAGAAAGAGAGCTGGTGTCCCCTGTATGAGATGCAAAATTAGATTTACAACATACATATATATTATGTTTATATTTGAGACACTCACATTTAAAACATTCATTTTTCCCACTTGATATGAGGCAGAGCCCAGAACCCTTGGAGGAATGCCTTTTACAGTAGCCTCAATCAAAAACTGTGGCAGAACATGTAAAAAATGTATTGTAATGTATGTAACATGTAAACAATGTCATGTAAAAAATTTAAAAAGAAATGTCTGAAAGTTACAATGTGTCTTACCAGCACTCTTTTAGAAGGTAGCGCTTCAGACATGACAATGCTGTGAAGTGCCTGAAGAGTTAAGGTTAGCACTTCACAACCCTGACGATCTTTTTTAGAGCCAACTGAAAGATAAAAAGGGCTTAAATGTAATAACATAAATTAGGAAAGAAGTTTTATTTTTCATGTACATAGCGAGATAACCATCACTGGGAACAGCCCCCTCAGACTTTTACATCTTCACAAAGTCCATAAGAACATGGACTCTCTGACTTAAACTGATAACAATGGTAGTGGGCTGCACATTAGATGAGGACGAGGTCTTATTCGTCATTATCTCAGAGACTGAGCCCAGTGTGAATGCTCTATGTGGTACTGCCTGGCAGGACTCAGGTCTTCAAGAGCCTACACTCACAGCAGCAGCCACAATGTATGTCATTTAGAAAATAATTATACAGGTTATAAAAGACTCACCTGATTCAATGGACATGTTAACAAACTGAACAAGACTTGTCCATAAAAGTGTAAGAAGAGGCTCTGTTAGGCAAAATAAAATGTAAGAAGTAATTTTAATACAACAAAACCAAGAGTTAAAAATTTACTAAATCTATGCTTTGTTAGATAACGAAGTGATTTCAATTTGAGTTTAGGTATTTAAAAAAAATAAAAGAATTTACCAGGTGCGTCTTTGCCAATCCCAATAACTCCATCTCTGACACACGAGATGAGCACAGCAGCATGTTTAGTAAAAGAAGACGTGCCAGAAAGAAAGGGGTGCCTTAGGGGCTCTAGAAAAAAAATCATTAAGAGTTTAGTCAAAGGGGGTTATTGCATTTATCCTGTTGTGTACTTCATCTCGTACCAAGGCTGAGGTTAAGCTTGTTCTTTGCTGCAGCAGTTACAACCTCAGGGCCCATGAAATAGTGCAGGAGCATCTCCAGACCCAGCAGCTGGATGGCAGGGAAGATGGATGAAACGCTGACGCTGGAGTTCAGGTTCATTGAAGTGCCAAGTGAGGTGTTCAGCACGGCACCAGCTAAACACAGAACACAGTCTGTACCTTAGTCTGATCAAACACTACAGGTTGCATGCTCTTTTATAAATGCATTACGCAAATGATTAAGTGTCATTAAAAAAGCACAAACCACTCTTGGGAGTGCCAGGTGCATGTCCTCCATTTGGAATTCCACCTCTAGATGGAGTTCCAGGAACTGAGACGGAGTCACAGCCAATTGTGCTTTGGAGCAGAGGAACTGAAACCTACAAGTTGAAAGTACGATATATTGCCCATCCTTATTGATACAATCAATTTTAAAACAAGAGCAAATGTATGGAAATGTTACTGACCACATCAAAGTTAGGAGCCAAATTTGGACCAAGTTGAACAACCAGGTACCACCAGACTTCCACTTTAGTGAGCAGCAGCGGCTCCGTCCTGACGTTGATGGATGAGAGGGGCTGCATCAGGAGCTTCATACGCTTAGAGCTACACAGAATATCTTCATATTTTGAGAAATATAGATTAAAAACCAGAAACTGAAGGAAAAATATGTATAATAACAATCTGACCAATCAAAACGATCTCTAACCTGGATTAAGCGCAAAGTTGTCTATCAAACTCTTCCAGGCAAGAAATGCTATTTTCTTGATTGTTGGAGATGAGCTACGGAAACCAAGCTCCTCCAAATGTAGCAATGAGTTTATAAATGGTCCTCCTTTATGTAAAAGCTGAAAACAGTAAAAATGTGATTTTAATTAAATGCTCCAATCCAACACCATTACAAAAGAAAACAAGAGCTTACCTTTCCAAGTAATCTTACAAATAAAGGCCAAAGCTTTAGAACATTAGTTTCATTCTTGGTCATGAAAAGCTTCTGCAGCTCTGGGATCAATTTCTGTAAAAAAAACAAAAGAAAAAACTAACTCATAATTTAAAAAGGTAATAGGACAAAACAAAATGTGTTTTCATATACAAGACGTACAGTGGACATCAGTGGTTCAATGATAGCAGCCACTTGTGTCTGTTTCTCTAGTAGTAGAGGCATGCCCATCTCCAGTGCGGCTGCTGCCCTGAGGCGCACTTTAGAGGCAGAGTGCACCACCAGAGGGATAATCAGTTTGGCCCACCGCACTGCCTCCTCTCCCATCTGCGTGGGTACCTGCTCCAACATCCTGTAAAGACATGATGTTTAAAAATCACTGTAACAAGAAAATCTAATCATTTACATACAGCCCACTTCACCTGATGACAACATTTAGGGCTTCATGTTCCATTACAACAGACTGAATGTCCTCTCTGTTCCAAACACTTTCCAACGCACTTAACACTGAAGGTACCTGCATAGCAAAGTTACATCACCAAGTATTAAACACAAAATACTGAATAATACAGAATATATTATGCTTATCAAAATACACACTTACTTCTGCTGCTACCATTTTTGACGGAAAGTTCTGTTTGGAGATTACCCATAATGCTCTGGTACATGTATTCTTATCTGTTGACTTCACCACCAATGAGCAAAGTGCTGATAGTATTTCTTCTGCCAAGGTTTCTGTAAAACAAAAACATTATAACATATGGGTGCATGAAATTTGAGATTTCGAACATTTACAAGATCAAATGTGTTTATATATACACAATACCTGACGCTCCTGAGACGACATTGGAATGATAGACACAGAAGCCCAAAGCTTGAAGAGCAGCTTGGCTTAACTCCACATTTGTACTAGTTATATGGGCCTTTAAAATAGTCAAACCATTAGAAATATGCAAAATAATTTTTGCTTATATGTATATAAAAAGTCATGCTTACCAAAATAATTTTACCCAAACGACAAAAGTGCTTTTCAACTGCAGGCAGAAATTGGCGCCCTTCTTCTCCACTTAATCGACTAAAAATAAAGGTAAAGATTTGTTGAAACATTTGGTAAGCTCTTGTAATGCTGTAATATTTTCCAACCAATGTAGGGTCGTACTTGGCAATGGTGAGGTAAGCATCGGTCTGACTAGCCTGTCCTGCAGCGCTGTCCTCCAGAGACTCGAGCAGAGGTAGGAAACTGGAGTTACCTGGAGGGACCGCTGTCGCCATCATTATGACTGCTCTCCTCACACCCTGAAAAAGCACAGGAGAGGAATATGGCTAAATGAACTAAATAAAATTATAAGTACATCTATTCAGGAAAATAATTTTTATTGAAACTAGCAATAATAATGGCCAAATATTGTTGTTAGCCAAATCAAAAAACAATAGCCAATAAGGCAATGCAATTACAAATTCAGGAACCTAAATTATAGAAGTTTGTAAACAAGCCATTTCGACGAGATTGAGGTGTGACAGTATTTGGGATTTGTTGACATTTTGCAACAATTTCGACAACCACTAAACAATATTACTCTGGTGCAAGTGAAATGACCATAGTTTGACTGAAGAAACAGGCCATCACATGGAACAGGACCTGTGGCCCAAGAGCAGGCTAATGCAAAGCTCATAATCAACAGAGTTTCCTTCTAATATCTGAGCAAACTGAAATTTAAGACTCGTGTTGCACCTACACGAAACTCATACGTAATATATGCTGCTGAAAAACTCACTGAAAACCTCAAAAGTCACTAAAAGAGTTTGCATGGTGCGTTCTGCTCGTGTTTAGTGTTTAGCAGCGTTAGCAGGCTGCATGTCTTGGCTTCAGCGAACAACACTGTCACTATGAGGGTTATAACACACATTTGCAGCTGCCCAGTGAATGTTTTCTAATGTTTTAGCACTGTGATTATCAGCACAGAGTTTGGATCAAGTGACATACAGCAGTAAAAGGTGGCGATAGGGCATGGATGGTACTTACAGGAGCTGTTTTGGGAACACTACATACGACGCAACATTCACCGCTGTGCTGCTGGTCTGAAAGCAGAAAGAAGCACAACTCCACTTCTGCTAAGCTCTCGGAAGAGATATCGTTTTGAATAAATTAAAGTTTGGCGGTGTTTATTGCGTCCTCCTTTTTGCAGTTTCGTCTCGTACTGATGATCCCCGCGAAACCTCTGGCGCCAAAGCACCACGCCGACGTACAAAATAACCTCTGACCCCGGTGCGTAAGAAACGGACCCGCCCACTTTACCTTATATGGAGGATTTCATGTCGGTCCAGGAAGAAAACATTGCTGGTGTGTGAAAAGCTATGCATAAGTTTTGTGAACAAGTCCCTTATGACCTTTTTTTTTTTTTTAACATTTTTTTACTAATTTAGTTTAGCATTTGTAACATTTCAACTGCGTATTCTGCTTTATGATGTTCTGTTCAACTTTATTTGAAAACCCCAACAGACTTTGCTGCATTGTAAACTTGCACCAGTCACAACACCCCATGTTTAACAGATAAGCCATAGCCCAAAATAGACTACATGATTTAAAAAAATAAGGAAGACTTATTTTGCAAATAGGTCTTTATTAATAAAGCATAGGAACCTGTACAATCCAAATCGGGGTAATCGTTTGCATTAAATAAGTTACAAAAAGTTAAACAGTACTATCATA
>JACN01006946.1:0-11704 GCA_000787155.1 Scartelaos histophorus
AAATAAGACAAGCTATACATTTTTGCGGCATTGTTACGTTGTGGTGATGGTCCCTGGTAACTACGGACGAGTCACATCGCATCATTGCCTTTCTCGGCCACTAGGAGCGGTACTAATAGGCCCTTTGCCAGCTTCTGGCGCTCGGGCCTAATACAATAAAATAAATGGTAATAATAATTCTAAATAAGTAGCAATAAAGATAGCAAGAGATGGGTGTCAAATAAGGCATAATTATATGAATGTATAAGTCAAAATAAAATAGGAAATAAGTAATAAAAATATAATATAAAGCTGTGTAATGTATAATAAAATTGAGCTGTGTATGACCTACCTCCACCACTGAGGGATTACACAGATATACTGATTTTAACATTGTGGTATCAGAATTAGTACTGAGGATTGAGTACATTCCTTAGTATCGAGCTTGTCATTTTACAATCATGACAACACTAGTTAAAAAGGCAGCTATATAATATAATAATAATAGACTAGTAATCTTAGGAAAAAAAAGAAAAAAAAACCAAAAACTCTGTGTTTCCAGAGTCTATATGATAAGTCTGATTTTCTGAAATGAGAGACAAAAATACGTTAACATAATATTCAAATTTTTAGGGAAAATAAGAATGATGCCCATAATGATGCCTATTGAGCACCCTCTTCTGACTCACCTAGTGTGTGTCACAATGTCCGTGAGTGCTCCTCCCTCCAAGAACTCCATGACCACCCACAACTCATCTCCCACCAGGTAGCTGTTGTACATCTCTACCACGTTATCATGATGATAGTCCCGCATGATCACGACCTGTGCATGCACAAACACATGCGCACACTATACAACTCACATATCAAAGCATTTTGGAGCTCCATCATTACTGCAATAGAAGATATAGTAGTGCAGAGACATTTACATCATGACACACCAGTGACAGACTCAGAGATCACAAAACTAATACAATTATGAAAATGCCATATTATAATTTTTTAATTCTCTAAATGGGTAACTACCAAACTACCTTTGGGAGCTGTTACTTTCACTTGGGAACTTGAAACTTTTCTCTCTTTATTTTAATGACCAGAAAAGTAATTATGTTTGTGTGTGTGTGTGTGTTATGTGCTAGGGAACATTTGAAAATTGGGGCCACAGATATCATGTGTTATATCAGTAGGGCTGAGTAATATGACCCCTCTGCTGCTCATTTTATCACATTGTGATGCAGTCCTCCTCTGTATATGCTGCTCTACCTTTATGCAGCAAAGAGTGAACTCTCACAAGAAGCCGATTGCTGTTGTTGCAAACTGAGGACAATAGTAATGCATAGCGTAAGTATTTTGATTCTGAATTTAAATGATGAATTTCTATGTGTGTTACTAATGTTACTAGTCATGAAGGCCTTGTGCATTTGTAGAATTCAAAAATACAGGATGTATGAGGCAGGAACGAGTGAGTATGCATACGTTAGGCAGAATGAGTCAGTGGAACTGCAATGAGATATACCTCATTAAAGAGCAGCTCTCTCCTCTGTTGTTTCCTCAGGTCCATCTTTTTTACAGCTACAAGTTTCCCAGTGGTTTTCACTGTGGCGATGCACACGATGCCTGTAGAGCCCTCCCCAATTTTGATATAGTGGTCCAGGTAGGTTCGTGGGTCACCAGGGTCCACCACCATCTGAAGAGCAGCTCTGAACTGCTCATGGGACACCCTCTGGGGCTCTCTCTGAGGGGAGCGAGCCTGTGGAGGGGCCCCGGAGGCCCCAGACTGCACTGGGGGCCTGGGTGCTGGAATGTTGGGGTGAGGAGTGTGTGGGTGCTGCTGGTGCACCTCTGGGGTGAGAGCGGGCTGGGAGGTGTGGTGAGGTTGGTTTAAAGACGGTTTAGGTGAAACATTGCTGGGTCCTGTGGGAGGGCCATTGTGAGGGGAACTCTCATGCTTCCGAACAGGCTGTGAAAGGGACAAAGCACAGACATGTCTGTCAAATGATTTGTACGGAAATGCACTTGGTACACACACAGTCAAATATTTGAATAGTCTTAGGATCAGTTGGACAGTAGAGCAGAAACAATGTAAAGCGTATATAGTCTCACTGGGCCTGTGGCGCTGCGGCTACCCTCGCTGTCTGCACGTGGGTAGGTGTTAAAGGGTCGTGTGTTCTGCTGAGCAGTCTTCAGCTCGCCCTCTGTCATAGGCAAGTTTGGAGCGTGGATGTTGGGGCCGGACAGGGGTCTTTTGTCTCGTGAAGACAGAGGGCTGCCTTCAGAACCTACATAGCTGGACTGGGGTCTGTGTTCACTGGGCTGATTCTTATGCGCCATATGTTCCTGGGAGAACATGCAGAGTCAGTTATAGAACTCCAGTCAAACTATTAGTCAGAAGAAGTCATTCATTACAACCTGGTTGTGCTCCCGATGTTCTCTGTCTCTGTGTGGGACAGGTGGGGGCCCAGTGCCTGGTCTGTCTTTGTGGCTTCTACTAGGCTCTTGGCCCCTGGGCTGCTGTTGAGGACGCCTTTGGACTTTCTCAGGCTGGACTCCATGTTCTGGTTTGGCTCTTGGTCCCTCTCTAAAAAGACACATATTAGTCAAGTTACCTATGCGCACCCATCATCCATTTAACAGGTGACATGTTCAGAATATAGCTTTAAACAAATGCGCATGGAAACGAACCAGAGTGCAGCTCAAGTGGACTCACTCGCGTTTAGGTTTCACTTCATTTTCTTCGTATACAGTACTTAATAGCCTATCAAAGCCAGTGCCACTGCACTTTGTTTGGACACATGTAGGACTATGTTAAATGTGAGTGCTGTTTGGACATATGTCTATGTTAACATGTGAGGACACATGTAGGCCCATGTTAAACTTAAGGATACATGTAGGACTATGATATAACATGAGGACACATGTAGGTGTAACCCCTGCAAATAGCAGTAAAAATAAACAAAATATATTATTCCATTGCTCTGCTGTCTGAGCTGCTCTTTGAGTTTGCGTTATTCTGGGCCCTTTCGCGGTACTCGTAGTCACGTGACGCACGTGAGGTACGTGGGCTAATAGTTTTAAACATGGCGCGGCTGTCGTAGTCACGACGCACGTGAGGTACGTGGGCTAATAGTTTTAAACATGGCGCGGCTGACAGACAGGCAGGTGTGGGGTTAGCATTCAGCAGGGCTGCAGCAGATGTTGTGTGGGATCCACCCGAGCCGATTTGCGCAAGTGTCACGCGTTAAATAAGTCACCGCGAGCTGGCCAGGTCTTTTCTTTGTTCTTTATTCATGGTCCAACCAATCGATGGCGAGCTGATCCAGGAAATGCGAATCAATCAACAATCATCTCAATCAAGTCCTCCACCTGTGCGGTAGGAGATAAAAACTCTAAGCCCTTGTTCCCACCCGTTCTTTGCACAATTCTACAACTACCTACCTCAATCGAAGCACTTTAATTGAGGAACTTTTATAAATGAACTTTTACTCAACTTTTACTCAACTTTAACTCAACTTTTACTCAACTTTTAACTAGAGGTCACTGCGCTTCGAGTTGATATATGGACATTGAGTCAATTAACTACAGTTGCTATTGTCATTGCTTGATTGATTGTTGATGTTAATCATTGTATTTTGAAACAGCGCTGAATCCAATGAATTGTTATTTAAGGTCATGACTTACCCATTGCTATTCTTGTATATATGTAAATATTTTCACACTTTGCACTAAACAGAAAATATAAAGTATCTGCATTTAAGTCTGGTTCTTGCTTACTCATTACTCTTTACAACCTCCTAGAGCGTACCCAGACCTTCTGATACTAGTCCATTACTCCTGCACTATGGTAATTACTACATTGCAACTACTTTACTACTGCATTACAGTTACTGCTACCATTTGCCACTTTATTGTCTATTATTTAATTAGTGGTTTAAAGGTAAATGCTACATAGGACTATGTTAAATGTGAGTGCTGTTGAACATATGTAGGACTATGTTAAAACGTGAGTGATAATGAACACATGCAGATCTATGGATCGCTTTACACAGTGACAACACACAAGGTGGGAACCGTACCAGTCCTATGGAAACAAGGCGTATTGAGTGGTACCTGTCTCCTGAGTGGGCATGGTGTCTGTAGAGGTGCTCTCCGTTCTCCTGCTGTTCAGGGAAGTTCCTACGTGGGTGGATAGGTGGGCTTCCTCGCCTCAGAGAATTGGAACGTGTTATGGACAACTCATCTAATAACCATGTTAGGGAGCCGTCTGCACTGATCTTGCTGCCTCGAACTATGGTCTGATGTGAAAAAACAGCTAGTTAGTTCAAAAAATCTTTGAATTCCAAAACAAGCTAATCAGATGTGTAGGCATTACATGTCAAAACACCTTATTTGTGACTTTCTGAGATAAGTTTAAATTAATTCTCTCCTATAAAGTATGTATGGCCAAAGTATTTTAAAAATCCCCTAAAAGCAGATTATTCTTAGGTGTAGTTGAGTTACACAAGAGCAATACTAAAGTAGAGCTGGGCGATATGGGTAAAAAAGGAAATCTTGATTTCTTTTGCACAGACTGGACAATTACGATTTGAACTGAATGTATGAATGAAAGTTTTCATTCTCATCACATCCTCTTATTCAAGCAATTGTAAACTGCTTTTAATTACATTTACACAGATGACATGGTTCATTTGCACAAGAACTGTGCTTTACAAAAAAGTCAACTAGTAAAATAGTTTCATAATAATCCTCGTTTTTACAATTCTTAAAAATACCAAATAACTGAATTAATTAGATTAATTGCCCAGCCCTATGCTGAAGTTACACTTGTGTAGTTAAACAGACTAAGGTAACAAACAAAAACTCTAAACAAATAGGTATGTAATTAGCTCCACCCTGTCCACCCCGCTAGTTACTGCTTTTTTAAAAATAAAGAAATAAAGAAATATAATTAATATTACGCAGAATTGAGTTCAGCATTTTGGCCTTGCCCTCCACAGTATTTTCTGTTTCTCATGTGGCCCCATGGGAAAAATAATTGCCCACCCCTGTTCTAAGGGGTTATTGAGAGAGGAGAGCAGAAGACTTACTTTGTGCGGCTCCACAGTAGTGATGACTGTCGCATCTATGAAGGGCTTGGGGCGCTTGGCTGTGTCTTCAATGAGGGACTGCCACTGGCGTGGGAGCCCTACAAACTTCTGCTCCTGCTGGTCGAAGTCTGTGTGCACGCGGTGCTCAAAGTTCGATGGAGCAGAGATGTCAATCCGGGTTTTCTTCTTCTTGGAAAACATGACTGCATTTGATAGCAGCCCAGCATCAGACCTGCAGGGATGGCACACACATTGGCCTAGAGGTGGGAGATCAACTAGTCAAACGTTGGGATACACCCTCTCATTTCAAGATTTATTTTTGTTTACTACTTCAGTGTTTCCCACAGATTTGGTTAGGATTACAGTTGTTATAATAATTGTTATTGGAATAATTTAATCTTAGTTCTGACCAATGTTATAAAATTATGATAAAGCAATGAGAAACAAAGTCTAATTTCATTATGTCCATTGTTCAGGTTGTTTTTAAACTATGAAGAGAATTTTAGACATTGGAGGACCACCATAGTCTGTTGTATTAATAAGAAACACTTCAAAATTACAAACCTACTTGTATAATATATTTAAGGCTTTATATATTATATTTTAATAGCATGTTGACCAGCTTTCAAGAAATGTTGATTTTCAGGGGGAACGGTTATTAAAAGAGTAATGTTATTAGAGTACTCTTGTTGTCAATGAAAATCACTTTTGATTTTAAGGGTCTTTTCTGCAAAAGATGAAGGTTTTGTCATACATAATTGTATTTACCATATTTGATAGAATCAATGTCTGCACTTAAAACTATCATTTCTTGTATTTTTTCATTTTCCTTTACATTAAGGGGTCAAACTAAACATTATCGACCTGATATGGCACACGTGACACTACAGACTAATTTATTTTTTTAATGAAATGTATGGTTTCCTATTAACTTCATACTTCAGATTATAAATCAACACAGTAGTCTTAAACTATAAAATGAAAACTGTGTTGCAAAATACATTAGATTAGTGGCAAAAAGAATAACTGTCACGTGTGACCACTGCAAATTATATGCAAAAAAATACATTAAAAATATTTAAATATTCATAATTCTTGCTTTAGCCTGCAGTATTTGTAGTCATTTGTAAATCGCTTTGCACATGAGCAGAAATTAGCATTAAAAAAATCTGCACGAGGCATAAACAAAGTGTGACTGAGCAATGGAGGGAAGCGAACTGTCAAATTTACAGCCAGGGTTAGTCTTTTTACATACGTTATTGTTTATATTTAAGGTATACACTAGGGGTGCAATGGTACATGTATTCGTACCGAACCATTTCTGTACAGGACGTTTGGTTCAGTACAGGCCTGTGCACGACTGAGTTTGCACAATTTCTGTGTGTTTATATTCAGAACATGTGCAACTACACAGAGGCTCGGCTATGTCCAACACGATAAACACACAGAACAGACTCACCATGAGCAACACCTCGCTCTGCCACAGAAAGAACACAAATAATCCACTGAGTCTGAGTGTCCTTTAGTCCCACAGAAGCTGATCACATCAGCGCAAAAGGAGCGAGCTGTTTTTTTTCAGCGCTTTATGCAAAGGAGTCATGTTTCGTTTCTGTAAAATGTAAACTAATGTGCACAAAGCTGAATTAAACACATTATAATATAAAATGGGCTAATGTGGCTCTTATGTAGGTTATATGTTGTAAAGTTGAGTTTATTTATGCAAAAGATTTTAATAATCGGATGCAATGTAAAACTTGTTTTTACAGTGTAAAAAAAATGGTTATGTTCTTATAAAGTATGAATGGGCCTTGCTGACTTTACTTCTTGAAAAGTTTTGACTTGTTATTTCACACTTGGTCACACACGTGACAGACACATTATCTTCTTGTACATTGTTAGTTTTGGTTATTTACATAAATTTTCCACTAGTTATGATAACTTAGCAAAAATACATTTTTGTGAGTCACACACATGACATAGCACACTTGCCTCAGTATCTCTAAGACGACATATGAAAAAGCTACACTACTTATATATGCTGATGAGTGTGTGATGGGAGAATTGCCCATTTTATTTTAGATTCCAATTCTAAAAATATGCCCTTTGTATTGCTGATACGGCTGCAAACCCTTGTCTTTCTCTGAATGATCTTCATGATGGTGTTTACATCAGGTGTGCCATGTCATGGTCAAGGAGTGTCCAAAGTAGTGATTAAAGCAAGTTTAGTTTACTCATAGTTTAGATGCTTTCAGTGAGAATGTAAACAGTTGAGGAAAATATATATGGAATAGAGTCTCAATGGTTGACTGGTAGTGTTACCAAGTTGTTGTTACTAAACTTTTGGATTCGGTTTTTACTCTCTTTTTGTGTGTAAAATGGACCATTTATGTGGTTTGTTAACAAACATATGGCAATTTTTCATCAAATTTAGCATTTTGGTTGGAAAAAGGGGGCACAAAAAGTTCTCCAACAGGTCACAGTTGTTAACTACTCTGTTCAAATGGCTGACTCAGAACACTCATTAACATGCAGGGCTGCATATCTTAGAATTGACTGGGATCAATCTGTGCATGTGGCACCAGGACACCCTAGGCCGGAGCTCAATGATCGACTTTGCTGTCATGTCATCTGACCTCCAGCCGCGTGTCTTGGACACTCGGGTGAAGCGAGGGGCTGAGTTGTCAACTAATCACCACCTGGTGGTGAGTTGGGTCCGATGGCGGGGGAGGAAGCCGTAAAGACCTGGTAGGCCAAGAGTATCATGAGGGTTTGTTGAGAACGTCTGACAGAGCCCTCTGTAAGAGGGATCGTCAACTCGCACCTCGAGTGGGCTTCGTTCTCAGCCTCTGTTGTCAATGCGGCTGCTTGTAGCTGTGGTTGTAAGGTCTGTGGTGCCTGTCGCGGCAGCAACTCCCAAACCCGGCGGTGGTCGCTGGAAGTAAAGGATGCCGTCAAGCTGAAGAAGGAGGCCTACAGAGCCTTGCTGGCCCAAGGGATTCCTGAAGAAGCTGATGGGTATCTACAGGCCAAGCGTGCCGGGGCTCATGCGGTCACAGAGGCAAAAACATGGACCTGGGAGGAGTTCGGGGAGGCCATGGAGGAGGACTATCGACGGCCTCAAAGAAACTCTGGCAAACTGTCTGCCGCCTCAGGAGGGTGAAGCAGTACTTCATCAACACTGTTTACAGTGGAGTGCGGGGGGCGAAGCTGCTGACCACGACTGGGGATGTTGTCGTGGTGGTAGGGAACAGTGCCTCAGGACTGGCAGACCAGGGTGGTGGTTCCTCTGTATAAGAAGGTGGGCCGGAGGGTGTGTTCCAACTATAGGGGAATCACACTCCTCAGCCTCCCCAGTAAGGTCTATGCCAGGGTACTGGAGAGGAGAATAGGGCCGATAGTCGAACCTCAATTCCAGGAGGAGCAGTGCGGTTTTTGTCCCGGTCGTGGAACACTGGACCAGCTCTACACTCTCCTTCGGGTGCTTGAGGTTTCATGGGAGTTTGCCTCAGTTTGTCCTGTGGGGGGTGCTCTGGGAGCACCGGGTCCAGGGTTCTTCTGTCCGATCACTGTACAACCGGAGCAGGAGCTGTGTTTGCATTGCCGGCAGTAAGTCAAACTTGTTCCCGTTGCATGTTGGCCTCCAGCAGGGCTGCCCTTTGTCGCCGGTCTTGTTCATAGTATTTATGAACAGGATTTCTAGGGGCAGTCAGGGGCAGGAGGGGGGCCGGTATGGGGACCTCAGGATCGCATCTCTGTTGTTTGCAGATGATGTTCTCCCGATGGCTTCATCAAACCAGGACCTGCAGCGTGCACTGGGGCGGTTTGCAGCCGAGTGTGAAGCGGCTGGGATGAAGATCAGCTCTTCCAAATCTGAGGCCATGGTTCTCGACCAGAAACGGGTGGCTTGCCCTCTCTGGGTAGGTGGGGAGTCCCTGCCTCAAGTGGAGGAGTTCAAGTATCTCGGGGAGGACGGAGCGTGAGATTGACAGGCGGATTGGTGCGGCTTCGGCAGTGATGCGGTCGTTGTATCAGACCGTTGTGGTGAAGAGGGAGCTGAGCCGAAAGGCAAAGCTCTCGATTTACCGGTCAATCTATGTTCCTACTCTCACCTGTGGTCATGAGCTCTGGGTAATGACCAAAAGGACGAGATCGCGGATACAAGCGGTTGAAATGAGCTTCCTCCGCAGGGTGGCTTGGTGCTCCCTTAGAGATAGGAGCTCGGAGTAGAGCCGCTACTACTTCACATAGAGAGGAGTCAGCCGAGATGGCTCGGGCATTTGGTCTGGATACCTCCTGGGTGCCTCCCTAGGGAGTTGTTCCGGGCATGTCCCACCAGGAAGAGGCCCCGGAGAAGACCCAGGACACGCTGGAGGGACTATGTCTCCCGGCTGCCCTGGGAACGCCTCGGGGTTCCTCCGGAGGAAGTCTGGGAGTCCCTGCTTAGACTGCTGCCCCCACAATCCGGCCCCGGATAAGTGGAAGAAAATGGATGGATGGATGGATGGAGTTGTGAACAGATTTGGACTCAAACATGTGTGAATGAAACAAAACACAAGTCCAGGTATGTTTTTGAGGTGGTAACAACATTATAACATGGCTTAAAGCTCAAGTCAGTTTTGCCTAATATAGGACCTTTAAACGTGTGAATCGAACAACACAAAACTATCGTAATATGGGCCCTATAAATGGTAAAAAGCCTTCATAATGTTCCCAATACCAGGAAGCTGCTCCATCAAAGAACTTTTCCCACCACTGTGTCCTCTGTGGCATCTGTGGAATGTTTAATGCGCACACAGACTCTGGCCTACAGTAGCCGACAAGCCAAATACATGAGGCTCCCACGGGCTTCAGTCAATACACTCCAGAGGTGCGATTTGACCCAGGTTTGAGTGGACGACAGCGAGACTGTGTAAACAGGACCAGCCACAGCACAGGCGGATCATCCACACGCAATCCACCGTATGGTTAAAACTACTACATTTTGTGCCAAATACGAATCCCCGAAACAAAACGCACCAAAACAGAGCAGAAGGAATAAAGGCCCACTTTGAGAGCTCTGCCCAAGTTGCACTGTACCGTTTGGATCGAAGTCTGCCTGAGGATTTATTTCACAACTTTGAGGCGTGACATTAAACACACAACCAACAGTGGCTCTTTTCGGTTTAAAGAGCAAACTTGACGTTAAGGAATTCGTAATTAAGAGCACTGTTAAGTCCGCACACGCCAAACCTGACCAGACCTGAAAAGCGGCTAAGTTTAGCCACTTAGCATCTGGTTAAACAGGAATACAGACTCGTTACAAGCTAGGTCACAACATTCAAAAGTGTTCAAAATTAGCGAGAATATGGCGTCTACTTACCCGTAAAAACTCAGCTGAACTTTAAGCTCCCACTAAGAAGTAACGATCTTTGCTTTGTTTCGCGAACGAGAAGCAAGTAAACTTTAACCAAACTGTGTGACATTAGCCCAAGTATTACTTTAGCGACGCCATGTTGAACCAAGTACTACATCCGGGAAACTGCAGCACAGCGCCATGGCAACGGAGCGACAGACTGTAGACCACGCGCTTTGGCACTTTGTAAGGATTTTTGATTATAACATTATTATCATTCCGTGACATTAACGCTACATTACATTCGTTTCAAGGTAATAATTCAAAAACTACAGTCACATCCAAAGGTGGGAGATATATCGAAAACTTGATCATTTTGTTCATATGCAAAATTAGAATATCGTAGACCTATTGTCTACGTTAAAAAACAAACAAACAAACAAACATTAATAGTGTAATTTCGTGCAATGCCCAGAATAATAGTTTACAGAACAACAAGTAATAATTTATTTTGAAATATAATTTCCCATAAAGTTCTTGTCATTATTTCTTATAGAATCTTATAGAATGGTGGATAAACATGAGGAAACTAGAAAACTACTCTAAATAAATAAAATATATATTTTTGTTTGTTTTCTTGTTCATGTTTTTCCACCCATATTTTGTTTCCAGTTTTGGGGCATGATTTAAGGATGCTTTCAATTGCATGCTAATGAAACAGTAGGCTATCATTTTCTAAATCTATTGTGTGGCTCAGCTTACCCTAGCTTCCCTGCAAAATATACTGACCTCTTCTGTGGTATAAGTTTATATATTACAGACTATATGTATATAGTATATAAATGTATATGTGTATATAATATATATTATTATTTAATACTTTGCTGTTAGGTATAAATAAGCACTGAAAGCACTTTACATCAAAGAACCACTCACCCATTCACATGCATTCATATAACAGTGTATACGCAAACATTGGGGGTGAGGTGTCTTACCCAAGGACATAGCAACAGCATTCATCTGTGGCAGCTGAACTGTGGGCCAGTGAATCTGACCGCTGAACAATGATAGTTACGTCCAAAAACTCTACCAACTGAGTTATGGTCACCCTCCTTCAGTAGTCTTACATTTTTAAACTTTATTGAAGAGTAGCCTATATTTTTCATGCGATAATATGGGTTTATTTTTTGCTCCTGTATCTGTGATTAAAGGTAAAGGTGTGTAACTGTTTGGTTAAGGGTGTGCTATGTTCTTGTCTTTACGAAGATGTGATTTATATAGTAAAATAAAATGTACTCCTCACCTTCCA
>KN513775.1:0-22697 GCA_000787155.1 Scartelaos histophorus
TAAATAAATAAATACATAAATACAATGTGAAAAGCCAGAGAGTAAAAGTCTTGTGTTGTGTTTTGTTTCATTCACACACGTTTAACACACAAACCCTCCTCTGTTCCTCCTTGTGATGTCATGTGGTAATACAGGAAGTGCTCCACTGCGTTTTTAAACTCCATACACCTTCACTAGACTCCACTGCGTTTTTAAACTCCATACACCTTCACTAGAATCATTGGGATGATTTCAGCCCTGGAAATGCCAATCTGTACTGAGCAAAAGGTAAAATGTAGCTCTTAACTTGAAAACTACCACTGCATGACATCACAAGGTGGACCAGAGCATTTTGTGCTTTGGAGACAGACTAACGGTGCAGGATTACTCAGGCAAGTGTGACTGAAACAAAACACAACCAGGTTAATTTATGTAAAACAGCTCAAAAGTACCAATTTTGCATCTTTCCAGTAGTTGACGTATGTGTGGCTGCTAATTTCTAAGAGGGGCCATAGGGGTTTGCACTCCTGCCTCACAGCAAGAAGGTCTGGGTTTGATTTCCAGGCCAGGATCCAGTGTCAATCTTTCTATTTACTTTCCTAGTTTACCTATTGTGTAAAACTTACTTTGCTGCATCAGTGTCCCCATAATTGTGTAATCTTTTATTGTCCTTCTCATGAGGCTTGAGTGCTCACCTACCCCTTGTCTCCACCCCCTTCCCTTCACTTAATACTTCTGATTATTAAAATGCACACGCACAAAAAGGGTCAAAATGTCAAAATTTAAACAACAAAACTAAGAAAAACTAAATGGATCTGCTGTGTTGAACTTGAAGTTAAAAAAACCCTTTAACTGCCATAATTTCGATTTACTTTTTATTTGAATGATTTTTGAATAATATGTGCATGAGGGAAAATCTGATTTTATTTTGGTAGGAACTGTTGTTGTTTTGTTTGGTTCCGCTGGACATTTTTTTTTGTAGACGCACGGCTAATTTAAAGTAGTTTAATTTCAAGTTTAAAGAGTCATTCCACCTCTAAGTATGGGTCAACAAGCGAGGTGTTTGTTTTCTAACTCTTTATATGTTTATTTTGTGTCTTAGGTTATATTTTTCTAATTGTAATTTATGTTAATTATTTTAGTTTGACGGTGGCATTTTCTGAAATTGAAGGCTAAAGACGGTATAACCCACAATAAAGTTAATCAAGCCATCAGTAAAAAGGAGGTGGTGTGATAGACCCATTTAATTTATAGAAATATATGATCGTATGTTGTGGTTAAATATTAAATAAGCGTATAGCATAATGTGTCCACTAATAGAAAAGTGTCCTCTGCAGTCCACCCATACTTCAATGTCACTGGGATAAAGTAAAATAAAATAAAATAAAATAAAATTGTAGCACCTTGACATGTGTAGAATATGCAAACTCAAACCAGAAAGTCAATTCAAAACCTGTAATCAAAGTTTGGCCTCTTTACCTTCGATTCTACCCAAATCTTAACATTATTTCTTATGCAACCAAAATCACCGTGTGTCTGTGTAAGAGGAGAATTCATTTACTTTGCATTGTTTTGTATTCTAAGTGCTTTTGTGTCTGGGCAGCTATTTTCCAGCCTTCAGCCCTCACTATTCCTCACACTATAGTCTCTCTAAGTGGCACTTTGTAACAATGTGAGTGGCCTGTAAGCAGTATGTATTTTGGAAATAGTGGGTTTTGTGCGCTTAAACGTATATTGATTTATGGCTAGACTTCGGTTAAGTGCTTCAAATCCATTCTCCTCCTTTTCGAATACAACACTGGACCTACATTATACACTGAGGCTAGTCTGGTGTAAAACTGGGAATCACAGGGTCCCTCGTGATCCAATACTCGATACATGGCTAACGATACAGTATCATCACGCCGTGTCGATACATGAGATAATCGATATATTGTTCATGATACCCTTTGATATACTACTGTTTTTTAAGGAACAAATACACTTTAGCAGCTTTATTTCGTTTTTAAGCCATGACTTGTGCAAAGTTAATATGAAACACGTCTATTTTAATCATCAAAACAGTAAAAATGTCAAGTGTATCGCCTAAAATTTTCCTTCCACTAATTATAGTTATATATATTTGACTATGTGTTTCTTTTAGGGAAGTGTGTGAGTTTTCTGAAGCTTTTTCTTTATATAAATACATTGTTTCCTTGTACTTCTTTTGTATAAATAGTTTTTGCATGAGCTTTTCCTGCAGGTTCAAGTTCAGTTTTGGTCCGATACATAGAGATACATTATAGACTCAAGAGCTTTTAGTCGATTACCGTATTTTTCGGACTATAAGGCGCATCTAAAATCATGACATTTTCTCAAAAATCAACAGTGGTCTTATAATCCAGTGGCCTTATGTATGACCTTTGGTTGTGTTTAACCTCCAACCGATTTGATGTTGTCCACATTAGTCTAATAACGTATTAGTGGGCGAGTCAGGAGGAGTAATATGTTGGCGACATATAGGGCGACTGTGCAACATACCGGTAGTTCTGCCGTGTGCTGTACAAGGACCCAAAATGCCACCATTACCATGCAGATTTCAGGTTTTGTATTTTAGTGTTAAAACTGAACAATGTTGAGAGGATCCGGGCATGTTTGATGCCCAAATCACCAACTGTTAAACTTGTATTTTTGTGTTAGCTACAACTGAGAGTTATTGTAAATGACCTGAATAAAGTTCGATTTATCCGACACGCGTTTTGTTTCTCTTATTGTGCCTTATAATCCGATGCTCCTTATGTGTGGACAATGACACAACTGACATATTATTTGATACTGCACCTTATAATCTGCTTTATAACCCGAAAAATATGGTAATCGATCAGCAGGACGTGTCTTTAGCCGATATCAAACGTAATTTATTTGCTTATGTTTACGGTTTATCTCAAATAGAAACTCCAGCTACATTTGCATATTTCATCTGTTCTGAAGTGGCTAATTTCCTTTTTGGACTTGGTGCACTCTGCTGCTTCTAATTCAGGATAATTATAGTGAACAGGCTGATGAGGTTATTTCCAGCGGTGGAAGGTAACAAAGTAAGTGTATTTAAGTATGAATTTTATCTGTATTGATACTTTTTACTTTTACTTTACTACATTTGAGGGAAGGTATCTGTATTTTCAACTCCTCTACACATGTTTAAACTGGTATTTTTATTATTGTCTGAGACCTGAACCTTTTATTTTTAAAATGTTGTTAGTTTGAGCAAATACAAATCTAGATATAAAAACAGCAACGGAAAATATTGATTGTTTCTTCTGAACACAATCCAGTATAAAAATGTATCCAAATCACTACATTTAAAGTGTTATTAAATCAAAAAAATCTGTGCAAAATACTCTTTACTTTTTACTCTGAAAATACATTTAAAACAGATATTTTTTCATGTGATACTTTTACTTTTACTGGAGAATATTCTGGTCCTGTATCTGTACTTTTACTTAAGAAACAAAACTAGATCTCCCATCACTTCGACGCTCCACACACTTTGATATTTCCAGAGCGTACATTATACTAGACAGTTGTAGCATAAGGAAGCATATGCTCGCGCCAAGACACGGGCTCTGCTCAAATTACCCGTGACACAAAAGCCTTGCAGATGTTCTAACAGTGTGTATGCAGGGAGAGCAATGAGCGTTCACTTATCTGCAGAAATAAAGAGACGTGGAGGGAGCAGAGGGGCTGAACTGACCTCTGGGAGACTCACAGCAGCCCACACACAGAAGAGAAGCTTCACAAATATACAAGGAAACAATAAAACAGGTTCTGGGTGGGTAGACCGAGATGAGATCCTGGGTTGACAAAAGCAATGCAGCGATACAACAGTTTTTCTAGGTATTTTTGAGCTATAAAACCACATGAAATTCAGTAATTGTAAGGCAGACCTGTAGAATATGTATAAATATTCCAGGCAGAGCAATGACACATCCATAGAAACAAGCAGGTGACAAAAAGTTGCACCGTGCACCTTTTAAATATTCAGTTTTTTCATCACAAACATACCTGGTGTTGTTTTTTTTTTGTTTCATTCACACATTTAAACACACAAATCCTGTATATTTAGGCTGTGATCTTTTCTCAAATGGAAAACACCACCCTGTGAGGTCATGTGATCATACAGGAAGTACTACAAAATACATTATCTATAAGGTAAAAGGCGGCTGTTAACTATAGCTTCATGACATCACAAAGTGGAACGGAGCATTTTGAGTTTTGAAGATGTTTGCAGACTAATAATAAAGGATTACTCAAACATTTTCATTCATTCAACATTTTCAACATTTTAACATGGCTTAAAGTTCACAAGTTCCATTTTGTGTAATATATGACCTTTAATAACTATACCTGGACATTTATAACAAAGCACAGACTGAGTGATATTTCTTATTTGTGTGGTCTGTCTTCCTGTAATATATTTTGCGTTATGTTTCTTCCAGGACGATGACCCTTGACCTCTCCCCCATGCTCCCTCGGCCCACAGCAGCCCTCTCCTGAGCCCTCCCCGACCCCTGACCCCGTTGCCGCGGTGATGCGCAGGTTCGTGTACTGTAAAGTGGTGCTGACCACGTCTCTGGTGTGGGTGCTGGTGGACGTCTTCCTGCTGCTCTACTTCAGCGAGTGCAACAAATGTGACGAGAGGAAGGACCGGTCGTTGCTGCCGGCGCTCAGGGGTCAGTGCAAACTCTGTCTACAGTATATGCTTTATGTACTGGGTTTACTATGGAAGAAGGATGTTTCCTCTTTGGTACTGGCTTTAAAGGCCCATATTAGGCTATTCTGATCTATGTTATAATGTTGTTTCCTCATCACAAACATACTCTGAATATTTTGGCTTCTCTGAAACAGAAAACACTCCATGATGTGATACTATGTGGTAATAGTATCTAGTAATAGTAGTAAACTCCATACACCTTCACAAGGATTATTTAGATGATTTCAGCCTTGGAATTGTTAATATCTATTGAACAAAAGGTAAACAGCAGCTGTTAACTTGAAAACTACCACTAAATGACATCACAAGGTGGAATAGACGATTTTGACCTTAGGAAATATAACTAGACTAATAATAAAGAGTTACGCAAACATGTGTAAATGAAACAAAACACTACTCCAGGTATGGTTTTGGTGAGGTAATGACGTTCTAACATGAGTGAAAGTTCACAAGAATCAGTGCTGCGTAATATAGGACTTTTAAAATTAAGCTCTAGATTGTGTTTTCACATCAGTGGCAATTTTAAGACACTAAATACTAAACATGGTGTTCAGTCACCTCTAGACTCTGACAGTATTGTGATACATGTACCAGTAGTGACCCATTATCAGTATACTCCATCTTTTACATGTTTTTTTCTCATTTATCTCTGGGGGTTTTGAAGTTCAGTCTGGAGCTCTGTAGGACTGCTTCACTGATACAACTGGATTTCAAGTTTTATTTAGACCACATTTATCATTATTCTTCCATTGCTGTATTCCATCTATTCAACTTGGTCAGAACTGAAGTTAGGTAGATTACCTCAAAAGCTCTCAGTGCTTCCTGCTTAAAAAAGTTGTTAAAGATTTTATTTGGCAGTGTTGTTAAATGATTCAGTCTGAAATTAGATGTGGTTATGAAGTTTCTGCTTTTAGATGTGTTTTTAAAAGTGGAGCAGGTGCAGCTCGATGTGGAGCATATTGCTTCAGTTTGGACTCAGAAACACCAGCAACTAAAGTAAACAAGGTGATGTTACGCTGCATTAAACCTGGACCATGAAAAATGTCCAAAAATAGGCCAGATAATTATAGATCAACTACCTGAAAAAGATTCTCACTCATGTAAGAAGTAACATGTCTCACTGACATAGTTTATGGTGCTACAGAGAATATATACTTAAAGACATATCATGCAAAATTGACTTTTCAGAGCTTTTGACCATCTTATGGCTGTTTCCCTTTCTCATTTACCCTGTTGAAGTTGTATTTGGTTTATTCATGCATGCTAGGGTAAGCTTTAATCACTCAAGACTCCATATTGCTGATCAGTCCTTGTTTTCCCCACCTCTGCCGTACACCCACTGCTCTAAATTCAAGTTCGTCCTCTATTTTATTTTCTTGATCGGTGATATGCATATAAGATTCAGCAGCATTTTGGTACAAATGCAAAAAACAAAAATACAGGATGTTAGCCGCTGTGCAGACGCCTGTATGTCTGTCTGCAGAGGTTGGACGGTTTTGTGGAGTATGACCCATTTACATCTCACCCTCTACAGATCTGACTGTTTGTTATGATGTGTTTATGAAGACATCAGCTCCATTGGGCAGTGCATTTTTCTAACAAGAAAATCTGCAAACCTGCTTCTTGTGTCGTATATTAAAAAATCGGCACAATTTTAGCTTTTAAGATAATTATTTTAACCAACCACCGATTTTCACTAACCTTTGTCATGCAAGGCATGTTTTATGAGTAATATAGTTACTAGTATCAGTAGTATATGGCATAGTACTTGACACACTGTAATATAAGTTATAGAGGCGGTACATATAAGTGTCTTGGTAGATTTCAGATTCAAGAATGTGATGATATCATTCTTCCAGATGGGGGCAAGAGCCATATTTTTGTTTTAATTACATTTTACTTTACCATGAAATATCCCAAAGGTAAATCCACAAATGCTGAACCTAAACATTTCTATCAGTGTCTAGACCCAAGAACTCACTGAGTGTGTGTCTACGGGCTCAAGTATCCCACTTATGATCAGGTTTTTTGTGTATCCTAGTTTTGCGAGTGTCCTTGTATGCCTGATATTATCCAGGATACTGTGGCCTGTAGATGCAGTGTCCTGATATTTGACACAGGTGCTGTACTGAAGATGTGCAAACTAAAGTCACAAAAACAGTAGGAGTAGTTACTAATATTATTACTAATATTACAATTACAATTACAATAAGACTCATAACCGGGATAAGACTCATAACCGGGATAAGACTCGTAACCGGGATAAGACTCGTAACCGGGATAAGACTCGTAACCGGGATAAGACTCATAACCGGGATAAGACTCGTAACCGGGATAAGACTCGTAACCGGGATAAGACTCGTAACCGGGATAAGACTCGTAACCGGGATAAGACTCGTAACCGGGATAAGACTCGTAACCGGGAGCAGGAAAGACATGTTAAAGTTCCGTACAGTTGGAACAGATTTTCGTCACTTAGAACAATTTACAAACTCCACGGTGTGTTCACAGCTTGATGTTAGACGCGCTGAGTCCCGCTGTGTGCCGTATGGAAAGTCTCATTTGCAACTCAGTTTGTTTGGCCACAGTCTCAAGTCTGTATGCATTTTTGTCAAGTCAAGATATTTTTTTTACATGCGATATATTTTAACAGTAGTAATGTCCAATCCCATTTTTGTGACTTTTGTTTCATTCTGATACAGTTTAAAAGTATGTCTCGCTATATTTATTATTGATTATTGATTATTATCTGATAACAATGTGTTTTGTATTAAAATGTTTGTATTAAATTTGTGCTCCACCCCATAATATTTCAAAGTTTCACTCAGATTTGATTAAAAAAAAATTACATTTTTGGAGAAATGTCTAGTGTTAATTTGATACATCGGTCAGATATTTGCTGCTGACCTGAACATTACAATTTAAAATTCCTATGCAGTGCAAAAAATGTGTGAGCTTTAAAGCTGTTATAATGCATTTACCTCCTCAAACTTACCTGGAGTTGTGTTTTGTTTCATTCACACATGGTTGAGTGAGCCTTTATTATTAATCTATCTACATCTCCAAAGCTCAAAATGCTCTGTTCCACCTTGTGATGTCATGAAGCAGTGGTTTTCCAGTTAACAGCTACATTTTTACCTTGTAGATTGGCAGTTCCAGAGCTAAAATCATCCAAATGATACTAGTGAAGCTGTATGGAGTTTAAAAAGTTAGTAGAGCACTTCTTATATTACCACATGACATCACAAGGTGGAGCAGAGTAATTTTGTCTGAGAGAAGAACTTGAATATGTGGGATTTGAGAATTAAACATGTGTGAAGGAAGCAAAACAAAACAGATATGTTTATGATGAGGAAACAACATTATAACATTATAACATAAATAGCATGATATGGGCCTTGAACAAATCTGACTCACTGGATCTCAACAAACTGAACTGACAATGGAAATGACTTTATAGTGGTTTAATAAACACAAAACACAACAAGTAACTGACTCTTCTGTGACTGTGTGGTTTGGGCTGGTATGAATCTGCAGGTTCGCTTGAGTTATGGTACAGTTTCAGTGAAGCTGTGACACAAAATGCTCCCAGCCACACAGGAAGTGAATCAAAGCGTTCTTAGCTAAGGGCAGACTGACAAAACCACTGCTCAGCGAGCGGCTTATGGGGGGAAATATTTGTATTATGCTAAAACAACTTTTTTAGAGCTTTGTTATAATGTTGTTCCATCATCAAAAATGAGATCAGAACCCTCCTTACGCTTAGAAGTGCGAGACCAGGGCTGCGTCTAATTTTTGGTTTTCCTTGCTTCCTTCTCCTTGATTCCTCTCCTTGATTTGACAGGAAATGGGTGAGGAAGTCCCGCCCACAGAGGAGACACAAAAAGGAGAGAGGATATAAACTCCTCACTGAGAGCTTTAAAGTCTGATTCTTTTATCTAATGTCTGTCTCCTGAAGCCTCCCTCATGTTTACTCCTCCCTCCCGTAGTTTTCTTTGGAACGACACTTAATATGACACTTTTGATTGACAGCTGAAAAATTGAGGATTAAGGAGACGACACAAGGAGAAGGAAATGAGGAGGAATGAGTTGCGGCCCAGGTGTCTTGTCTAAGGCTCTGCCCACAAACCTACGTAACCAGGAAGTTCTGCAGCACTAACCCCACTGTCACAGCACATGGGCCCTTCCTAAGCCTCCCCCCACAGGATGTGAGACAGACAGATGTAATGTAGGACTGTACTGTAGTTAGACACTAAAACAGTCCCATTTGGTTTAGTTATTCTGTAATTACTTTAAGGTCATATACTAGCAGTTATAAGTGATAAGAGTGTTTTAAGGAAATAAATCAGTGTATAATTTGTTAAATCAAATTTCAGTTTGAAACTAAAATAAAAAATCTATTTGTTTGTTTTGATTCACACGACAAATAATAAATAATAAAACAGTTTAATTTTCTATTAAAAAACACAAAAACAAAAAAACCCTTAACGCCAAAGTGGATCGGAGCATGTTTTTTTTTTTTCATGTGTTCATGTTTTCTGTACTTTTTGCAGTGTCAGAGCTGCAAACATTCTCATGTCTGTATCTTCATCTCTTGTAAAAGTGATGAAATACAGGGTTGTTGATCTTATGGAATATGTGTGGTGGATTACTGCTACACAAGTGACCTTGTGTTTTCTCTGCTCCATCTTTACTCTGTTCTGAGATGAGACAGTGACACAAAAGCTTCACAGTCCATGAAAAAGAGTGAGGCTCTGAGAAACCCTGACAATTCAACCCAACACAAAGGGCTTTTGGAGGAAGTGATCACAGAGGGGGGGACCCCTGAGGCCAGTACTGAGAACAGACGATCCTTAACCACTCACATGGACTGAAGTTAATGCTTATATTTAATAGTCACTGCTATAGGCCAGTTCATTTAACACATGACTTAAGTTCAATATTTAGCAAAATACTTATTGAAAATATAGTCCTTCAAATTACAATGTGATAGTATATCAAGTAAAAGAGTATTTATTTTATAAAATTAAATACATTTTACTAAAAGTGGTCAGTTTCCAGATGACATCCATTTATGTGCCTTAGTTGGCTGTTTGTATAAATCTAACTACTTTGGGATTTGAGTGAAGTCAGTCACAAATCTCCTAAATGTCACGCTTGCAGTGTGAGGAGAGAAACAGATGTATATACTGTGTATCGAGGTTGATGGTTCTATGCTGCTCTGCGGGGTAGCAGCACATGGCTGGGGGCGGGGGGAGGGAGTGTACCTATTTTTAAGAGCTAATTAATTGGGAGACAAATGTAGCGTGCTGTGATTGGCTGATATCTGACAGGAAGCAGGAACATGATTGGAAATGGCCAATCTTACACTGCTACTGTCCTTAATGTTATTTGTTGCTAAAAAAAAGTAAAATAAAAAAAATAAAAAAACTCAAGGCCTGAGATGTGAGTATTTTTCTCACAAAAGATGGCCATGATGTCTGGAAATGAAGTGCGTTGCCCCGTCTGTCCCTGGGTCAATCCATCTAATGTGACGTCCCTGCCTGCAGCTGTAGAGCCTCCAATTACTGAGAGAGGCCTCCCCCTCCTCTCTCAGGTAATGGCCCCTGTGAGGGATCATCAGTCATATTCCAACAAAAACAAGCTGTTCCTCTGAGTCCAAGACCGATACACCGTCCACAGCACCACAATGTGGAGCATGTTCAGAGCTACACCGTCCACAGCACCACAATGTGGAGCATGTTCAGAGCTACACCGTCTGCAGCACCACAATGTGGAGCATGTTCAGAGCTACACTGTCTACACACAATGAGGAGCATGTTCAGAGTTAGATTTTCATGTTCGCCTGTTTGAAACATTTGATACAAAAAGAGCAAATTTGTTTTCAGTGCTTCATATCTACCAGACCATTCGATACTAGTTTATGTGTCCAAACCTCCTCGTTTGATCTCAGAACTTAAGCAAAGTTTGGAGGAGAGACCACTGGGAATAGCAGTGGGGAGCCAGTGGCAAAAACTTTTGTGTCCTTAGGCAAGGCACTTCACCCACATTCCCTAGTGTGAGAGTGGTGTATGTGAGTGATGGTGGTGGTCAGAAGGGCCGTTGGTGTAAGTCGGCTGCCTTGGCTTCAGTCTGCAGCTACAATAGGATCTCACCACCATGTGAGACTGAATGAATAATGCTGATGTAAAGCATCTGTGAGTGTCCAAAATGCACTATATAAATCCAATGCATTATAGTATTAATTCATACCTGGATATTTAATTTTTTACTCTTCATTTTAATCACAATTAAGCATGCGTGTCATCCAGGCCCTTTTTGAACATGTGTTTTTGTTTTTGGTGAATTTAGCATTATCAGAATGATACAGTATACATGACATACATAACTTGGTGACCTAAATATGTTATTATCATTTAATACCCCATAGAATGACTCTTTAAGTATGCAGTCAGGACTGAATCTTTTTTTTTTAATTGCACCTCACTCCTCATCCATGTTGTTGTCCCAGAGGTCTCCACATTACAGCTCCATAGCTCCACCCCCTTCCAGAAGCTCCCCACAGGAGACAGGAATCATACATATTATGCTGAATAATTCCAGTTTGAGTAATCACTTGTTTATTATGATTGTAAATGTGGACTTTTGATACCCAACGCTGTGCATTAAATGGATGATGGTTTATGTTTTTTGACTGCAGTTTAATTTCTTTCGAGGAGTATCTCTCTGTCAAGTAGCTCTTAAAATGGCTGAAGAGTTGCCCTTTATCTTATCCATTTGGTTTTGTTGACTCTTTATCGCCTCTTGTTGGTGTGTTGGCTTTACAGTGTACTTAGCGTGCAGCTCAAATAGTTGCCTACAGGGGGAGCAGGAGAGGCGCAAACAAAGCGCACAGGACTCAGACACCTTCAGACCACAGTCAGGGGTTTGTTCTAACCTTTTGTGACTCCGCGGTGAGCCAGTGTGTTCTCACATGCAGAGCACATCTCAGGAGGCTACGGGTGAATACAGTTTGGATCAAGGGTGGTAAAAAAGTGCCAGGACTGCAGCAAAAGCACTTTGTTGGTTTAAAGTCAGTTTGAGGATATTTCTACCCTTATGTTTGGATGTGGACATAGTTTTATTTGTTCAAGTGATCTTCAAGGTGCTGCAGTGTGACCTTCTGCACTCTGAGCATCCTAAATATTCACCACGATGAGTTTATGAGCTCTTTTCACAACATTCAGAGGTCAGGTTGGAGTTTGTTGCCATGGCAAAGGTAAAAACAACTAGTGCACTTCCTGATTATGAGACAATTAATGCTCTGTAAATAGATGCAGACAGTACACAGACTTATTTGACCTCAGACTATGCTAATACAATATATTTGTACTGGGAAGAAAAGTACATGAAAAATACATGGAGAGAATGGTTATGGGGGTGGAACTAAACACTAAATCCATTTTTTTTTTTTACTAAATTGCATTTATGGTGTTTGAATATTATTGTGCACTGTAGTTATTTTTGACATCAGGGCAAACTTGGTAAATTTGCAGCTTTCAGGTCATTAAAGCCGATATTCAGATATTTAACGAGCAAAAACAAAAAAATAAACATAAATAAAATAAAATAAAATAAAATAAAATAAAATAAAATAAAATAAAATAAAATAAAATAAAATAAAATAAATTAAATTAAATTAAATTAAATTAAATTAAATAATGATTTCCAGCAGTGGTTGACATTTGTCCCTCTAAAGTGTGGATACCTGTTACAGTTTCTTTAATTTTTTTGGCACATTTTTTGATTTTGGTTTAGTTTGATCATTTTATTGAAACGTGTATATGTATCTCTCTATATCTGCTGTAGGAGAGTGTTTCTGTGTTAAAATCATGGTGTGTTCATGTGACTGACAGCTCTCTGCTCTCTGCTCTCTGAACTGCAGTGGCACAAGATTGAAGTGGTGTCCAAATGGAGATTGTCTGTGGAGCTGTAAAGAAAAGAGCGATGGAGGTTAACAATCCGACCACAGAGAATCCTCTTAACCTGAGCAGAGCTGCTGATGTGAACTGTGCCCCCTCTGCATCTCCTCAGATTATTACAGAGTGGAGTTATAATCCCTGTTGTTTACTGTTGGGGACAAGGACTATAGAGTCAGAGACAATGGGGGATTTTAGTGTGTGCGAAACAGTCAAGAATATTATGTGAAATGTTCATTCATTTATGGAATATATTTAAATGTATTAGTGTAATACTGTCCATTCTATAAAACAAAGCATTAATAATCCACACATACATTTTCTTCATATTGTTTTGATTTCACCAGATGGTCTGTCTGCTGCTTTTCTTTAAGGAGATTCTGTAGCTTTGCCCAGAGCACAAACATGAAAAATATATGGACAGATTTATATCCAGGTTTTTCATTTCTGATGCCAATGTCAAAACAGCATATGGTAAAAAAAATATCCAAATGTGTTTTTGTAACTACAGAACAGCTTTGTAAACATACAAGGATGAGACTTTTTGGTCCCGCATTGGCCAGTAAATAATATTTTTTTACACCAGTGTATAGACTAAAATGTGATATTGGCTGATATTTGGAAGTCTGTACCCGAGCCACCAAAATGTTCAATATATCCAATAACAGTTTTGTATTACACATTTACAATGGCCACGTATCTTTAATTACTTTTATACATTCATGTTATTAAAAATAATAAACTTAAAGGAACCTGACACACACACAAAACTCATGCAGTAGTTCTCATAAATCCTAACAGCAGATTGTTTCTATTAAAGTGACTCCTCACAGTTTTCTCTCTTGTCAGGCGTATGATTCACCTGCCGTATTATGAGACAGATTTTGCTTTCTCAAATGTTTCTTGTCTGGCCTTAGAATATTTTGTGATGACAGTACAGTTTGGATGCACACGGCTCCTCTCTGCCTGTCGCCTTTAATATAAACTGCTTAAGCTGAGTGCCGCCTGGGCCTGTATTAAATGTCCTCCACAGATTCCTGTATTTTTTGCTGAGTGAGATGACATACTTTATCCCCTATAAACCCCCTACACTCCCTCACTGTGATGAAGTGCCCTCGGTTAGTGTGGCGCCTTCTATATTACACCCTTTGATATCTCACCTGAGTTAAAGAGTTCATATTATGTTTTTTTTTTTTTATCTATATTATAATGTCCACTGTGTTTTTAAACTCAATAAACCTTCAGCACAATCACTTGGACGACTGCAGTCCTGGAATTGCCAATCTCTACTGAAGATAAAACACAGCCGTTAACCTGAAAACTACCACATGATATCACAAAGTGGAACAGAGCATTTTAATCTTTGGAGATGTAGATGGACTAATAAAGGAATATTTAAACATGAACTATTTCTCATGTTTAAGTAAAGTGCCTTTGATAGAATCAGTGTTGGTAATAGGATCATTACTCTGTTTGACCCTGGAGTCAATACAGTTTGTGCGAGGAGGCACTTTTGGGGGTGTTGTAATGATGTTGTACAGATGCACAAAAGACTTGGTGAGGTTTGTAATTCAGGCTTTGCCAAGGTTAACAAACTGAACATATATAATATATATAAGACTTATATTGTAAGGCGTGTGCCTGATTTATTTTCCCCATGGATTTGAGCAAAGTTTTTCTTGCTCTAGTATAGATATAGACTTTTGTTTAAGCAGCTCACAAGGTCAAAAGAAGCCGCTGTGTGCTGGCTGCATCTCATTATAAAGGGATTTATTTTTTTGAAAAATCAGGAAGTGTGATGTTAGCATGCTAGATGTTGTTAACTTCACACAGGACTTAGTCACTGTGCTGCTAATGCCATAGCATTTGCTTAAAGTGCATATGACAGGTGAGACTAATAATTTCACTGAAACATTGTTAACATAAGAATTTTTAAGATTTTACTAAAATAAAATAAAATATAAATCTTAAAAATATAAATCTTGATCTTGTTTCATAATAAAAAAAATTAAAAAGCTCAAAACATGTATAAATTGTGCAATAGTAAAGATTACACAAATAAAATGAAATAGCAATACTTTAGTTTATCGAATGAATGTTAAAAAATATGGAAATTTCAATATTTCTTTTTAGAACACACCACTACCTGTATTTTTTTTTTTACTTTTTTCCCTCACAAACGGCACTTAACATATGTATAATATGATGAATATTGAACACAGATACTATTCCACCAGATAAATTAGAAATGGGAAAAACATGAAAGTCTGCCATGTGCACATTCATTGTTCAGCTACACAAAGCAAACACACAAAGCACCTCCTGTAATCATTTTTCTTCTTCTTCTTCTCTTGTTGGAACAGCTGTGATCTCCAGAAGCCACGAGGGCCCAGGTGAGATGGGAAAAGCCGTCAACATCCCCAAAGACGAGCAAGAGAAGATGAAGGACCTGTTCAAAATAAACCAGTTTAACCTGATGGCCAGTGACATGATCGCTCTGAACAGGAGTCTGCCGGACGTCAGGCTGGATGGGTGCGTTTGGGTGCTCTTCATTGTTACCATGACAACCGCACAACAAATCAAGTGACACACAAGAGTCTGTGTGTCCTTGGGTTTTCACGGGAACTATACACAATCAATAGGGATGCATGATTGTGTAAGATTAACTCATGTTTTTTATTCCAGTATGGGACCTAACGGGATCAGATGACATTAAAAGCCCAGTGAAGTCAATTAAGATATTATATATAATCCTCTTGTTCCTTTAAGATGCACAGTTAGTAATCCACCTGTTTTATCTGATTAATCTATTTGAAATTATTTAGTAGTACCGTATTTTTCGGTCTATAAAGTGCACCGGATTATAAGGCGCAGTGTCAAATAATATGTCAGTTGTGTCATTGTCCACACATAAGGAGCATCAGATTATAAGGCACAATAAGAGAAACAAAACACGTGTCGGATAAATCAAACTTTATTCAGGTCATTTACAATAACTCTCAGTTGTAGCTAACACAAAAATACAAGTTTAACAGTTGGTGATTTGGGCATCAAACATGCCCGGATCCCTCTCAACATTGTTCAGTTTTAACACTAAAATACAAAACCTGAAATCTGCATGGTAATGGTGGCATTTTGGGTCCTTGTACAGCACACGGCAGAACTACCGGTATGTTGCACAGTCGCCCTATATGTCGCCAACATATTACTCCTCCTGACTCGCCCACTAATACGTTATTAGACTAATGTGGACGGTTGGAGGTTAAACACAACCAAAGGTCATACATAAGGCCACTGGATTATAAGGCCACTGTTGATTTTGGAGAAAATGTCATGATTTTAGATGCGCCTTATAGTCCGGAAAATACGGTAATCACTCTAATCAAAAGCTTAGATCCTTAAACAGCACTTTATTGGGGACTGATAAATTGTAATTATCATGTGCATTGATATGTGCATGAGTCGATGGCCCAAGAACAAATTCCCTAGTGAAACAATAATCATCTGTCTTAATAGATAAGACAGATATTTTTGTTGTAATATGGCACAATGTAATTGTCTCTTAAGAAATACATAACTACCGTGAATAACTGTGTGAGATAAACATCTGTATAGAACTTTTTAGCCCACAAATGGACTAGTTAAAAACTTCAGTTGTTTTTATTGCACTGAAAAACCCACATCCTTACTGTGAGTGGGCCTGCATCTCTACAAACCTGGTTCTTATTTATCCTGGAGAAGGGCCTCCTACTGTTTGTTTCCATCAAAATATTATTCTTTGCCTATAATCTTCCACAGTATATCATAAAAAAAGCAATGAAAATGTTCCAAAATATGGTTTTAACTATTTCCATGTACAGGACGTGTCATCCCCACAAAGCTTTATACTGTAGTATGTATGTCATTTGTATAAGTGAAAGTAGTCGGTAGAGTTTTGATTATTCCTCAGTTGATTAATTCATGCACACTTTACAGTATTGTTTCATTCTTTTAACTCTGGTGCCCCCTAAAAATAAATAGAATAATAAGAATATTACTAAACATTTATTTTCTTGCACTTTCTCTGGAAAATCTCTGCTCTTCCTCAAAAGGCTGTGGCTCTGTGTCCCGGGGGCGTCCTGCTGGCCCAGTTGTGTCCATCACTGCCGTCTTCTTGAATAGACAGGGCTCCCCTAGCACCGCTGTCTGCCCTCATGGCTTCACCCTCCATCACCCCTGTCTCCCTCCCTCCTTCTCTCTCTCCTTACTTTCCTTCTTTGATTCTCCATCTCTCTCTGTGCTCCCCCCGCCCACCCAGAGGCCCTCACACTCACTCTATATTCACCTCTGTCCCACATACCGCACTCTCGCTCTGCTCTTTTGACAGACGGCCCATCAGGTCTGGGGACACGCTGGCTCTCCTGTCAACTTTATTTTTTACAGTTTTTCTTGTCAGGTGTTTGTCAGTAAATCTCAGAAGGCAGTGTTGTTTTGCGCTGATGGCTTCACTGGCTGGAGGGAGACTTTTCATACGATATAATGAGAGAGATGGAGGATTGGGGAAGAGCTGCCAGTGGAGCATGAAATGTATACACGAAATCACAATAGACTACAATGCATAAGGACTTAATGCCATAGATTTGTATTTTAATATTGTTGGTAATGTAATATTCTCATAAGACAATATTGCACAAGTGCTTATATCATTAAAAACCCTGAAATTACTACTAGATTCACATAGAAATGCTGAAAGTCGAGAGGGTCTGATAAAGATTTGTAGCCAATTACAATATTTGTCATAATTTTTCTTTTCTTCTGTGTGAATTTTCTTTACACAACTGGACATCATAGACAGCAGCTAGCTAGACAACTTTCCCTGATTTATGAGGTTTAATATAGTATTAGTATAGTATATAGTACACAGGAACTTTAAACAAGAACTGTGCAGAACTGCCAAATAAAATTAGATAGAAAAGGAAAAAATTAGGCGACTAGGATTTCATAATTTTCTCAGTTCATGTATCAAATATTGTAACATTTTTTTGTGGCAAATGACATACTGCCATTTATGTGTGGCCAAATTCAAAAGACTTAAGACCAATTATATAGTACACTGAAGTATGTATTCACCCAGATATGTTTGTATTCTTGATTATATAGTACAGCTTCAGGCAGGTTCCCAAAGTCCTTATTAGAGCAGCTTGTGTGATTGAGGGTTTAGAGATGCTGTATTTTCTGCTTGGCTCCCCATCAGCTGTAAGTACAAGTACAGTATCTCATATCGTATAATTGTGCTGGTAATTTTATGGTTTGGGGGATTGAAACCAGTAATTCACTCGTTGACACTGAAAAATTGTCACCCCTCTCTCTGGAACTGCTGCTGTGAGATTTGTCATTTTGGTTTTAAATGTTAATATTAACCTGGTGTACATGGGCCTGGTGTTTTTATTTTGCTGCCTTCCTAATATGGAACTGGCTCCACATTTGCTCCTTTAAATACTTCGTCACGTTCCCTCATTCCAGTTCTTTATACAGTGGTCTGACTTTATACATGGCTCTATACCATCAAACCAAACCCAAAAACCATAAACGCTCATATACACTTTAGTCTTAATGTACACTTTGATCTCCTGACCCGTCCTGTTAAACTGGACTGAGACCTTTGACTGAGACACAAAGGCGACTGAGAAGCACAATGTAAATGGTGCGCCAGAAAAACTTTCCCCTGGGATCAATAAAGTCTGTCTCTCTTCTTTAGGTGTAAGACCAAACTGTACCCGGACGACCTGCCCACCACCAGTATAGTGATCGTGTTTCATAATGAGGCCTGGAGCACATTACTGCGCACGGTGCACAGTGTGATCAACCGCTCGCCCAGACACCTCCTGCTGGAGATCATCCTGGTGGATGACGCCAGTGAACGAGGTGAGTGACTTTGGTAAACAGCACAGGTACATGAGGGGCTACTTCCTCCTGCTAAATGTTTAGGTGTTTATTGGAAGACTTGGTCTTCATAAGTTGAAATGCTTTAACTTTCAAAGTCTTACTACAGAAATATGCACTATATAAGTCTATAAGTTGAAACTAGACGGTGTTAAATTTCACTCCACAGTTTACAACAAAAGAAATCATGAGCAAACACATTAACTATAGTCCTAATGTAGAGATTCTGTCAGATTATTTGCAGGAAGGCTGTAATCAACTGGCTCACTGATGGCCCCCCAAATAAATCATTAAATCATCATAAAGCTTTTTAGTAAAGGTGAAAATATAAGCAGCTCAGTGCTCATCAACATGTTTGAGCCTACCTCACATCACTGCCTTTTACCTTTAGTACATTAAAGCTTCAAATTTCTAGTCCTGAAACTTTCAAAATATAGGAGTGAAAGTACATGGAGCTTAAAAACACAGTGGAGCACTTCCTGTATTATCATATGACATCACAAGGGGAACAGAGTTCTGTTTGGTGTAATACTGTGAGTACTTGGTTCTGGTCACTAATAGAAATGACCAGGTTCAACATTAGTTCAACTTCAGCTTTTACGTGGCTGTTGAATATTGTATATGGCTGTTACATATAGTATTTTACATCTTAAAATTTTCATAAGACCAGCTGAAAACCTGATGATGCACAATCCCGAGCTGTAGCTCTCCATGGAAACAAGTGTTAATGAATAAATCAGCAGCAAACTGTATTTGATGTGGACATGTTTCCCTCATATCTGAGGTATAAACAGACATATCATGTTTATAGACCTTAAAGTCAAACTTGTACTCTCCTTATTTACTCTCTTCCTGTAAACCTCTCCTGTTTGTGTCAGACTTTCTGAAGCAGAAGCTGGAGGCGTATGTGCGTGGTCTGGAGGTGCCGGTGAAGGTGTTGAGGATGGAGCAGAGGTCAGGTCTGATTCGAGCTCGTCTCAGGGGAGCGGCTGCCACTAAAGCTCAGGTCATCACCTTCCTGGACGCTCACTGTGAGTGCACCGCGGGCTGGCTGGAGCCCCTGCTGGCTCGCATCAGAGAGGACAGGTACCACAGCCTGGGCACAACTGCTGCCACTCCCTACTGGCAATGTGTGTGTTATTAAAAAACTGCCCACTGTGAACAATGCATGAAAAAGACTTGGGTACATCCTGGTTCTTGATACAACTTTACTACCACTTTTACTGTCCTCACTGTATCTCATTGTGCTCTTTTACCCATTTTGAGCCTGAAGCAGTCTTTTGTTAACGCTGTCTTCTCACATTTCACTTGAGTTGCATCATTCAGGGCCCAAGCCAAAATTGAATATTGATGGAGCAGCAAACCATGAGTTATAATACAGCGTTCAGGCCTGAGTTTGCTGATAGAAAATGATAGGAAGAATTGTGCTTTCGTTGCAGTCACACATGAAGACAGCACTTACCGTAGCCTTGAATCTTCAGTGCTTTTACCTTTGCATCTAGCAGGTTCACTTGTGAGGTGATGTGAGGTAATAGAAGTGTTTTCAGGCTGTGTTGCTGTTATGAGTTTGGTCATTGTTCGTACTGTATCTCTGACTTCAGATGAACGTGACTGACATGTGCATTAGTCAGTCAGGGACATGCATTGTCTGTCTCTATCAATGGCTGATTACAAAGGAAAAAAATACATTCTTGGGTTCTTTTTTAAAAAACAATACTACAATATACATTATAACATGCATTGTATATTAAAAATTGTATTCTTATCATTTTCATATACTTACTATGAGCCATACAGTCAATGGACATTTTGACATGTTTCTAGCTGCAGGCCATTATTTGACAGTTCTGGAGGTGGCTTGCAGCTAGCAGCCAAAACATGTACTAAGGTAATGCATGTCCTGTATCTGTATTGTCCTTAAAAATAAACTAATAAGTCAATGTACAAAATGTCACAACAAAAACACCACTGATTTCTGCGGAATCAGTGCACGAAGGACTAAATTGTTCGTCTGAAGTGACAGATTTTTTTTGTTCAAAACATAGACCGTATATATGAATGGACATAGCTAATACGCTAGGAGCTGCATGCCAATCAGGAAGTGCTCCAGGAGGCTCCTCCGGCTCCTTCTGACTCTGGTTCCAATTGCCTTTCATTAGGATCTTCTCTCTGTTCCTGCTGCAGTGACCTTCGTCATCTTGGTCTTAAAATGTTTTTATTAACTGGCTCTACATCCTGAGTCTGATTTTTTTTTTTTTTGCTACTTTGTTCATCAAAAAAATCCTATTCATAACATATAGTCTGGCTCCAGATTTGCTCCTGTATTCGTTAGCATCGTGAGCCTCATTTGAAGACATAGCACTGAACGCTATGGAGACGTCACACTCGCTTAGTCCACTTCTTTTATACAGTCTATGGTTCAAAATGATGGTCGACCAATGAGCTCCTTTGTTTCACACATGTCACTGAAAAAATGAATCTGATTACCAGGGATGGAACAAGATCTCGCGAGACAAATTTGCCTCAAGATTGTGTACACATGAACAAAGTGATTTTTACATTTGCCTCTGATAAAAAAATGATTTAAAGGTGTAACTTTTCTGGTGGAGGGTCTGTCAAATGCTTTTCTTTACGGCTCATGATGGATGTTATTGTTTTGTCTGGAGTGTGGTATTAAACCTTTCTATCTTCATGAAGACCAAACCAGACAATATTACATCCCAGATCTGTGGAGAGGCAACCCTGCTCAAAGTCAGAGTGCCCGTTTAGGTACTCTTGAGCTACTTGTAATTGAGTAAATGTAAGGTAGAGCTGTTTAATGTCATACTGAGGAACATTCCAGGCAAAGAAATGACATCTCTTTAGAAGCTGTTATACCAAAAACTAGTGCTACAATGACAATACAGCTGTAAAATTATACAAAGCAAAATTGTGAAGCAAAAATGGTGAACTGAATGATGCAATTTATTTATTCAAATATATATCAAAAACTCATCTTGACCTCAACACATGTCTCATCTTGTAGACAGTGTGTCTCGTGTCCCATCTGATTACACGTTACTGTCTGAATCTGACTTGAGGCGTGGTGACCCTCTGTATGAAACACTTAGAGATCATAGAGATCGTCCCTCACATGTACAGAAATCAAAATCTAGGCGCTAAAACCATGATAGAATTACTAGTGTTTTCCTCCTTTACACTCTGATTAACAGTATCTGTTGCTGTTCAGGAGTGCAGTAGTGTGTCCCATCATCGACGTGATCAGTGATGAGACCTTCGAGTACATGGCCGGCTCTGACATGACCTACGGGGGATTCAATTGGAAGCTGAATTTCCGCTGGTATCCTGTTCCCCAGAGAGAGATGGACCGGAGAAAGGGTGACCGAACTCTGCCCGTCAGGTAAAAGCAAAGACAACATTTATCCTTGTTGATGCTCTGTGAAGTGTTGCATGGTTTAGGCGAAAACTATATGTATATAGTATATATAAATATATACCGTAATTTCTGGACTACAAAGATAAGCTGCATCAACAAAATTTTGACTAAATTTCAGATTTGTACATATATAAGCCGCAGGTGTCCACATCTTCACAAACGTTTTCAAGTTCGCTCCGTCTGCTTTTTATCACCTCTGAAAGTGCTTGTCGTCTTTTTGCATTGAGTCAATTCGTTGCTGCCGTCGCCACCGTCTCGACTCACTGATGCAGAGTTTACAGCAGCAGCTCTACGTCCTTCTTCAGATCAGTCGCCTTTAAATTAAAAGCTGCGTCATCTGAGTTTCTTCGTGTGTTTTCCATGAGGAGGGTGTGTGCATGAAGCTCAAAATAACTGTTCAAAACACAATCAAACGAGCGTCTTCCTCTGCACATCCCCCCGTCTCTCCTCGTCTCTCCTGCTCATGTCTCCTGCACAAAGACACTGTCAGGGATCTTGTCGGAGTCTTGTAGGATTTCAGACTCACCCGGGGGCGGGTTATGGATCAGGTCTGAGTGGATGTTCGGCTACTGTAGTGGCTACTGAAGCATTTAACGCACACGGGTAAGACGTTTCCCCCTCACTAATGATCATTTGGCATCATTTATCACAT
>KN513779.1:2602-19584 GCA_000787155.1 Scartelaos histophorus
AGACAGGAGCAGGATTATCCTTATGTGACCAACTGAAATACTAGCGGGTGCTTAAATTTCAAACAGATTGAACTGATGTTATTTTTAAGCGTTTCTGCACAAATAAACTTTTACAGTATATTCCATTTTGTTGATGAAGTGAAATATAAACACAGAGACAATCAAAGTGGTAATCTTATATATCTATACCTTTTAGTAATATATTGGAATATATAGCCGTGCTGTCATTTACCACTGTGCCAACTCCATGAGACAAAAGTCAGACAAAAGTTAAGAAGTTAGGATGGACAGTTTGCCGTCAAAACCTCCAACTCTATATACATAAGTCAAAAGATTTTTTAAAAAAAAAAAGGAAAAAATAAAAAATGTCTACTGTGTCGTCTCCATGGTGATTATTACTTTGCATGGAAAATTTTACAGTACGGCATTAAAGGTCCCATATTACGACCATTGACCGTATATATGAATGGACATAGCTAACGCGCTAGCCGCCACGTGCCAAACAGGAAGTGCTCCAGGAGGCTCTTCCGGCTCCTGACTCTGGCTCCCATTGACTTACATTAAGATCTTGTCGCCTCTCTCTCTGTAACTGCTGCTGTGGCCTCGTCATTTTGGTCTTAAAATGTTCGTATTAACTCGCTCTACATGATCCTGAACTTTTTATTCCGATATTTTGTTCCTAAATCAAGATATGAACATAAATAACGGACCAATCAGATGCCTTCATTCCCCGAGGTTGCTCCCGCTAGCACGTTAGCAACGTTTGATTGACAGCCGGTGCGTTTCATTGCTAAGTAAGCCCCCTTTCCCGCTCTCCGGCCCCTTCCACTGTCGGGGGCGTGTCCTCGTTTGGACAGGTTTGAATGACATTTATATTTATCCAATCACAGCTCTACTTTTCCGGGCTTTAACTAGATCCAACAAGTGGATCAAGACATTTAATAAAACTTGATCATTCATTGGAACGCTGCCGTTTTGTGTGTGGATTTAACTGTGTCGGCTGATAGTTCGTCAAGGAGAAGCATGTTTCAACTTTAACTTTTTAGACAACATTTTTTTTCGGGTTGTTGTACTTTTTAATTTGTTCTGTTAGTCTTAAAAGCTTCATTTACAGTTCGTCATGGCTTGTTCGGCGTTTAATTGTGTTAATAGACCTTAGACCCGATGTCCAGTTTTTCCGGTAAGTTCAATAAGTAAAATAAAGTCATGGTAGTTGATTTTAGCTTTTTAGTTTTGAGGTAGTTTTCAGCCACCGTTTACCTTTCGTGCACTAGAGATCGGAAATTCCTCGGCTGAAGATATGCAGATGACTCTAGTGAAGGTCTTTGGAGTTTATAAACACAGTGGACCACTTCCTGTATTACCACACGAGGTGAAAAAGAGTGTTTTCTGTTTGAGAGACGAACAAAGTGATGAGGAAACAACATTATAACATAAATCAGAAAAAGCCTTTAAACTTTAGACTTTAAAAACTTTTGGAGTAACATGAACAGTCAAGTATATCACGTTTTGCAGCTACACACTTCACTATTTATTGTCTTCAGCCTCAGTCTCCAACAGCCACTGAGCAGACGGACCAACGAGCGACATAGTGCACTATTAAGTACAGTACTTACTTACTGCAGTAGTACTTTTACTTTGTGACGTTGCTGCAGTGGGTCAGAATACGCGGTGCTTAGAGACACATGTGACGCACACAGGCTTAAGCATATGCTGCTGTTAATGTACATCATTGAAACAGCAGCTTTGTGTAATCTGAGTAAAGTCTATCACAGAGCAGGAACAAAGACGCACTGACCAGTAAATCTCGACTAGTGACGGGCTTTTCGGCTCCTTGTTCGACTCCACGTTGTCTGAATCTTTAAAGAGACGTTCAAAAGGCTGGTTCATATTGAGCTATTTTCTATCTGCTATAATGTTGTGTCTTTAACAAAAGCATTTCCGGTGTTGTGTTTTGTTTCATGTTTAATACACAAACCCTGCATATTTAGGCTTCTCTCATGCTCTAAACACTCCACCTTGTGATGTCTTAATACAGGAAGTGCTCCACTGCGTTTTTAAACTCCTTCACCAAAATTATTTAGATAAGTTCACTCCCTCTCTCTCAATCTCTTCTGAACTAAAGGTAAAAGGAGCTGTTAACTCAAAACTGCATGGGTATTGGAAAATAGTTGTGTTTTTTTCTATCATGTTATAATGTTTCATCATCAAACACACAAGGTTTTCGATGTCATATTTCAGTCATTTAACGAGTCCTCCTGGATCCTACTTTCATAATTATACAAAAGAACGATACAAAACAAGCAGTAGTGCAATAGTTTCATTAGCAAAATACACATCAATTGTAATGTGCATAAAGAGACATTTTCAATACAATAAAACGTAACAAGATGTTCTAAGTAAGTTACGTTATCAGCCCAAAAAAGTGCAAACTTCCCTCTTTAACAATGTTTAAAGAAAGTACAATGGCATAACAAAAAATGTTAACACAATTAAATTTTTATTGCCTGTTACCACAAAAATAAATGTTTTTATAAATGCTTTCATTTTTATTTATTCAGGTGATTAGCATCAAGATTAAAGGTGCATTGTGTAACATTTGTGGAGGACGGTCTGTCACTTGCTTTTCTTCATGGAAGTGCTTTCTCTGCTATGTTCCACATGACATGAGACATGTACATGTGACATTTTTTCTTTGCAGGTGTTTTTGTTACTCAAAAATACAATAATTCTCTCCCTGAATAGGGTTTCCTCTAAACAGATCTATAGTCGTCTCCTTTGTGATGGACAGATTTATTCTCTACTGTAGAATATTCTAGACAAAGCAATAACATCTCCCTGAAGACAAACAAGTGAACCTCCACCAGAAAAGTTGCACAATGCACATTTAAAGTTGATTCAGCAGAATGTGTCTCCCTTTAAACCTGTTTTCTTCAGAGAGAGCAAAGGGTTTGAATAAACAGACATGTTTGTGAGCAGTTTGCATGAGTCTGTGACACAGTCAGTGTTACAGAAGGTTCAGAGGAGCTGAGGCTGAGCCCTACAGCACTGGAGCCAGCGCTTTATGTCCACTATCAGACCTCCTGGGCCTAGAACAGAGGAACACAGCATTAAGACAGAAAGCACCTGTCAACACCTGTCAACACCTGTCAGCACCTCTCAGCACCTCACACACATGGTCACACACAGGGTTGGTCTATGGGAATTACTGGAAGAACAGTTTGCTCCAAAATACTCTGGTTCTGTTGTATTTTGGCCACTGTTCACATCACAGCGCTGTTAACAACAACTAGCATGCTAAAAGCACAACAGTACTTCCAGGTTAATAAAACACACTGTAATCAGATGCAAACAGCTCAGAGTAAAACTCATTTTACTCTCGCCTACTTGTTTTCATGTTAGATGAGGGACAAAGGGGCTTCATATATGGAGTAGATATGAAAAAAAAACCAAAAAAAAAACATCTGATACAGTGTCTTGAGGTCAGGTTTTGCAGATCCCCAGACAACACAACACAATCACACTCAGATATGAAGAGTTCAGTAGAGTTGGGCGCTGAGCCTGCCTTTGTGTGACCTGTCCTCTGACCTCCTCCTCACCTTGCGGTCATCACTGGAGTCTTTATTGACCAGACCCTCATCACTGGCCGCCTGGAGACTGTCAAACGTCCCCTGCCTCTCCCTGTCCATCCCCGGGGTCCTGCTCGCTCTCCTGTTCTTCCACGAGCTCAGGATCCTCTCCACACACACCAGTTTAGTGTCTGTGGTGCAGGCGTACATGCCTATGGGCACCGCTAGCACCATGGCTAACACTATCACCACTATGTAGATCAGCTTCTCGCGCTGCTCCATCTCTGTGATGTCACTTCCTGTCACAAACACGATGCACTGGCCTGGTCGTGGGGTTTGATTTTTTAGAGTGACACAGATTTCATATTTGGTAGCGGGCAGCAAGTCACTGACAGTGTAAGAGTTGATTCCTGGGCCGATAAAAATGGCTTCTTTGTTTTCATTGATGCGTCCAAAGTGAATTGTGTACCAAGTCTGATCAGGATGTTCTAAAGCTGCGTACCACTCGATGGAAATGCCCCGTACAGTTTGTTTGGCGATACGGATGTCGATGTAGATGTTTTCCTCGCCAGAAGGGGGCAGGGCTGTATCTCCACGTGGGGCCTGGGCGGTGGAGCCCTGGGGACTCTGCACATCCAGCTGGATGGTGGCGGAGGAGTTGCCCATGTAGTTGACGGCGGTGCAGGTGTAGAGGCCCCGGTCTGACATCCGGAGAGACGGGATCACCAGGAAGGAGCGAACAGTGTCCTCATCCACCCGCTCCTGGAACTCTGCAGGTAAAAATGAGAACATTAATTATAACTATCATGTTGTGATGCGAGCAGCTACTGTTTGGCGCCTCATTTAAACAGCTACACACATTCCTCTTGCAAGATCATACTGAAGCGAATAACCACATAAGAACAATTATATGTATGTACTTGATTCTAAAGTAATAAAACCAAAATGTAAATTCTAACATGTCCAAATCTGCAGTGAATATGGTGTAGTAAAGGATCAAACTCACTGACATATTACTGAGCTCAAGTGTCATTTACACACCAAACAAACGCTGCGTTTCAGCCCTACTGAATCAGATGATTTGCACCCTCTGCGTCACTGCTCTGGGCTGTCTGTACCAGAGCTGGTGTGGCTGGGCTGTTCCATGTGAGCACAGGGGCAGGTCAGTGACACAGAGCTGGGCACGTTACAGAGTGAACCACACTTTCATTCATTAGACCACAGCCTCTGTAATCTCTCAGTCTTAATCAAGTTCACATGCACACGCACACTCCATGGTAATTATACATGTGTTTATGTAGATGTGGAGCTTTCTGTTCACTGGACGATGTCAGTCCTGTGATTAAACCCTCCTGATGTGTCTGTGCTGGGTGTGACTGGCTCTCACCATGAAATCCTCTGATTATCTTGAGTCCATATGTCCACCACAGTGAGGCCTGGGGTCTTGCCTTGGCCAAGCAGCGCAGGGTGGCGTTGGCGCCCTGAGGCAGGCTCATGTTGGCAGTGGCAGTGCTGACCACAGGCTTGATGCAGGAGCGCACATCCACCTCATGGAAGAACTGTCCGGCCTTAAAGTCCGGCCCGGAGCAGCTCAAGTAAGAGTTCATGAGAATAATGGGAGGGCTCAAGGAGCGTGTGAACTCCACAAAGCCTTTGAGGCGGCAGTCACACAACCAGGGGTTGTCGTGCAGGGCTAACACCACATTGGGCCCCACAGCGCCGCCCTCTGGCCCCTCCTGGCTCTGTAGCTTCTGATAGAGGGGCCAGTTGAGGAAGACCTCCTTGGATATGACCGTAAGCTGATTGAAGGATAAGTCTAAGTAAGTGAGCCCGGGTAAATATTTGAGAGCGTGCTCTGGAAGGACATCCAGCTGGTTGTGCTTCAGGTCCAGGATCTTGAGGCTGGGGGTATCCTCGAAGGCGGTCCATGGCAGAGAGCGCAGCTTGTTCCCCTGCAGTCGAAGCTCTGTCAGGTTGGACAGTCCCTCCAGACCTCTGGAGTTGATCAGAGCAATTTCATTGAAGTTGAGCCATAGGTTTTCTAAGACTGTGCTCCTGGAGAAGACTCCATGTGGGATCTCAGTGAAGTGAGATTTCTCTATGCGCACTTTTGTCAGGCCCTCAGGAAGCTCATCTGGGATACTTCTGAACAGACTGTCCTCCATGCAAGTGAGGGACCTACAGCAAGAGAATGTCAGGATTAGAGCAACAGATTCAGACTAGCAGATTTCTTACATTTTGAAATTCAATCCAAGGTACATTTTTGTTCAAATGGCTCCCAAACACTTGTATTGGCGTTCAAAAATAATAGGAGCTTTATATAATGGCCTTTGTTGTCCACAGAAATCCTGGTTTGTTTGCAATTCTGACTAAGGTTGAGACCAAATCTTGGTACAAAAGCGTACCAAGATTAACCAAACCATAACCAAAATTACTCACTACACGAAATATTAGCTTTAACTATACTCAAAACTGTATTGCTATAGACCTGTTTAGTGTTTTTAACCCTCTCACTGTGTCACAGAGAGAGGGTTAAAAATACTCTTAAGATTACTGGAGCAGCCTTACCTTCCATGACGGTCCTCTACACAGCTACACCCACGCAAACACTGGGAGAACGCCGCACTCGCCCGGATCTGTACCACAACTATCACGAGTAAATAACCCAATATGTCCATAGTCCAGCCAAAAGCCCAGAGTTTAGGGCCACATTCGCGCTGTGGACATGTCAAGGCGGTGGACAGGAGAAGCCTATTACTCTTAATCCATGACGTGCCGTGGAACAAACAAGTGGCTCTAATTCTCCCCCAGATCACGATTAAGACGGCACTGCCCCGCTGCTGCCCTGACCCACAAACCACCGTGTTACGTAACCAGACAGGAACCTCTAAATGATCAGCTGGTTCCACTGGAAAATGGAGGTCAGATTGGACAAGGGTCGACTCAGACAAAGCAGCGTATCTTGTGTTTATGGACTAAAGGGAATTTGGACCTAGATACACTAAATACACTATAAATAACCTCTGGCTCAAAGGTTAATAGGGTCCACATTGCACTATATTTTGTGATCTATGTCATAATGTTTCCTCGTCATACCTGGAGTTGTGTTTTGTTTCACTCACACACGTTTAACACATAAATCTCTCATACACCTTGAATCATTTGGATAATTTCTGATGCACAAAGCATTTTGAACCGGGCAGGTTTTTGACACAAAACATTCTTATATGACTTAAAGCTTAAAGAGTCCATTTTGTATATATAGGACCTTTTATCATTGTTGCATGAAATAGGGGCAAAAAGGTTGAGGATAGGACCTTTTATTAGACAGAATCATTATTGCATGAAATAGGGGCAAAAAGGTTGAGACATCTGACAATTTATTCAAGCTCCAAAGTGGTAACAACTATGAGATTAACTCCTTAAACCACAGTAAATTAGATATAGGTATCTAGTGGTGTCGTGAGAATATTGTGTTCACCTGTTGAGGGCACCGCTACCTACATAATGAAGTATGAAGTTTTAATGTATATATTTATGTTGATTGGTTAGGATTAAGAGTGCTATCAAAATTTACTCTTTAGAATATTTTTACCGCTCAAAAAACTGGAGTTGAGTTTTATTTCATTTACATGTTTGAGTAACTTAGAGTAAATCAAAATTTACTCTTGCGAGATTTAGTCAATGTTAGAATGTTTTTACCGCTCGAAAAACCTGGAGTTAGGTTTTAAAAGTGCAAAAAACTCTGGTCCACCTTGTGATGCCATTGATTGTTAGTTTTCAAGTTAACAGCAAATTTTTACCTTTTAGTTCAGTTAAGATTGGAAATTCCAGGATTGAAATTATGTCAAATGATTCTAGTGAAGGTCTATGGAGTTTAAAACCAGAGTAGAGCATTTCCTGTATTACCACATGACATCACAAGGTGGAACAGAGTGTTTTGCATTTAAAAATAACTAAACTTGCAGGGTTTGGGTGTTAAATATGCGTGAATGAAACAAACATAATCCTGGGTGTGTTTGTGATGAGCAACATTTACAAAGATCATAAAATAGCATAATATGGGCCCTTTAATTATCAAAACTGCACATTGGAGTTTGCAAAAAACATTAAATAAAAGACAGAATAAATGAGTAAATTGGGTTATTGTCCATATTTTAATAGAAAACGTTATTTGACAGAACATGTTTATACTGAGAGCACAGGTCAGGGGCTAACATAAAATAGTAGAGAATAAAAATACATTAAATTTGATTTGTATTTACAGTGTCATAGTTGAGTTGCTCTCTCCAGCTCCAGCTCTCTCCTCACTGCAGTGTGAAAATGCCTGTGTGTATATCTCCTCAGAACCTATGACACATCTTTATTATACTGAGATATACACAGAGGCACACACTCGTGGAGCTATATGTACAAAAACACATGTGGTCTAGATCTGTTCTTTCAGTGCCCTTCACACATCAGGAGACAGGGGGCGCTAGTCATGCCTAAGAAAATCAATACTCACACAGCCATCAGTGTAGACCTTATACTGTATCACTGGATGGTTCAGATTTTGACCGTTTACACCTTTGATCTTAAATTACAGTGTTATGTATATTTTAAATGAGAAAGTTAATATTCAGTGTTATATAGCTGTTGTTTTTTTAAGTGGATTTGTTAAAGACTGCAGAAAACAAAACATCATCAGACCAACACTAAAGAAGCACAAATGTTATCCTATAGTCTGGCATTCCACTTTGTACCACTAGATGGAGTAGTGAGCTTTAATTCCTGCTTTGTGGTTTGATTGTAGCATCTTCAAAATACAGTACATGCAGAACACTTTATCCAAGAGCTTGTGCCTAGCAGGTGCACAGGTCTCTACACTGATATCTCCATGATGGTGCAGCGTGCGAATGCTCTCTGATAGAAGGAGGTCCTCTGTTGAGGTGGTGTGGAGGGCATGGTCCAGCGAGGAGGGAGAGGAGGGGGGCTGTCCCAGGACAGAGGGGTGTGGGAGCGTGTGTTGGGCAGGCTGACCTCAGGGGGGCGAGCTGGGGGCTGGTGGGTCTGCTGTAGGCGTGGAAGTGTATAGTGGTGTGGGGTGATGGCGTTCTGCTGGTTGGAGGGTGGGTGATGTGGGTGCTGCTGGTTAGAGGGTGGGTGATGTGGGTGCTGCTGGTTAGAGGGTGGGTGATGTGGGTGCTGCTGGTTGGAGGATGGGTGATGTGAGTGCTGCTGGTTGGAGGGTGATTGATGTGGGTGCTGCTGATGGGTGCTGAGGTGCAGGTGGGGCAGGTGGTGGGTGTGCGTGTGGGGTGTGGGCTGTGGAGCCGGAGCTGGAGCATTATGTCAGCAGAAGTACTCGTTGGGCTGTCCTTCTATCTTGGCCGTGGCCTCAGAGTCCAGACTGGAGCGGGCAGACAGGAGTCTGTTGGACTCCTCTGGGTTCAGTCTGTTCAGGTATTCTCCCTCCAGCCCTTTGGCCTTAGTGCCAGGGGACAGAGTCTCAAAGGTCACATAAGAGTCCTGGATGTCCTTGGACTTCTTGCCCCAGTATTTCTTGATGCGCCTCTTGATGGCGCCGCAGCACACGATGACAGTGAGAGGGACGGCAATGATACAGGCCACTGTGATGACGATCACATTGATGAGTCTCTGTGTGCCTGTAGCACTGGCGGCTTCGTCAGTGGAGAAGATCACACACTGCTCCTTCCGGGGAATGAGGCCCTTCACACACACACAGGCGATGTACTTGGTCCTGGGCACCAGGCCGTTGATGGTGACCCGTGTTTGTCCTGCTCCCACATTGATCTTCCTCATGTCCCTCTCTCCAAACACTGCATACAGCACACTGAAGGAGGTGCTGTTCTTGGCCTTAGGGGCTCTCCAGTTCAGTGAAATGGTATTGTCCGTGTCCCCCACCACTTTGACTCCTTTGACCATCCTGTCCGGGTCCTGCTGGAGGGAGGACGTGTTGGCAGAGAGGCTGCTAAGGTTGGTCCTCTCCAGCTCCAGGAGAGTGTCTGGGTTGGAGGTGGTGACAGGAGCGGGTGTGGCCTGGTCTGCGACACTGTAACTGTCCACAGACAGCACTGAGCCCAGCCCCAGAGGGATGCCTGACTGCATGGCCTGCAGAGTAGGCGCAGTGGAGGTGGGCACCATGTACTGGGCCACTAGCTTCTCCTGGTATGCAGCTTTGCTCACTGGGCCAGACTTCTTCACTTTTGTTTTTCTCTCATTGTTTGACTGCGTTCCATCTGCTTTGGTGGAGTTGGTAACAATGAGTGAGATAACCGCCTCTGCACTCCCAGCGTAGTTAGTGGCTTTGCAGATGTACTTCCCTGAGTCCTGGTAGGACACTGCAGGCACACTGAGGATGGACCAGGTGATGCCCTCCTTAGATGTTTCCTGCTGGACTGTGGAGAGAACACATGTGTTGGTACATGACATGACAAGTATTTGAATGACACAGATGACCAGTTTTGGTGTTGTACTATTATTAAATTCTACGCCTCAGGATTTGATCAGACAACTGTCCTTTGTGATTATTCAATGTTGAGTCAATACTGATCAGTGTTGCATAACTGTGTAGCAGCAGCAGCTGTCAGTCAGACTCAGGGCATTACAATCCCCTCACAGCTTTCTCTTTAATTAACAGCTCTATAAAGCATCTTAGCTCAGACAGCAGATGTGGAAAAATAGAACAGGCTCAGACTCACCTGTGCCATTGAGAGGTCGTCCATCGGCCCTGCTCCAGCTCAGGTCTGGGATGGGCACGCCGAGAGTGCCACATCGGAGCAGTACACTGTTGCCCGTGGTGCTGCGTACTCGTGCCACTGCCGTGTGGATCCGGGGCAGCTGGCACTGACGCAACTCAGCGTCACTAAACAGGACTCCTGACACGCTCTCTGGAGCAGAGCAGCGCAGACGTGTGTCTATGAAAGCCACAGACAGACTGGGAGACTTCTGAAACTGCACCAGCTCGTACAGGCGGCAGTCACACACCCACGGGTTGTCATGGAGACCTGCAGGCAAGGGCAGAGGGCAGCTCAGTGGAGCAGGGGCAGTGTCCAGCTGCGGACAATGTGAAAGAGCAGTCTGCAGATGGCAGAGTGGATGTTAGCATGCTAATCCTATAAGAGGATTAACATTTAATTCATAAAGTCCGTACCCCTGTTCATGACCACACCAGGGACGAGCACAGGATGGATGGACATGATGAAGAGGAAGAAGATGGTGGTGACTCGGGTGGTGGTTCTTCACAGAAAATGAAGAAATGAAAAGAATGTTCAGTAATGAATGGATTGAACCAATACATAAGACATTTACTAAGAGTAAACACATCACACTCATGTCAGCGATGGCCATTTTGACCAGTTGTGTCATATGTCAGACGGTCCTCTAATTTAGATTTAGGATGATAATGAAATTTGTGTCACAATTACAATGGTCAATATAATTGTAATTAACAATAATCAAACAATCTTTTAAAAGGCCTAACATCGTATTGAAAACATAAATATGTTTGAATGACTATACACGTCATGTAGCCTACTAAGTTAAAAAAAAAAAAAAAAACTCTTCTAAGAAAAGTATTGTGCCTATAATATAATTGTATTTAATAAGGTAAAGTAACAGTGATCTGGAGAAGGACATCATGAATTTTTTGTTGTTGTTGTCATTGGTTATCACAATTCTACAAAAAGTATCACAATAATTGTTGTCATCATTGTTTACGCCAATTATTGAAATGACTGTGTATCATACCACCTCCTGACAACAATCCCTGCACTATCTGTAATAAGAACCTGTGCATTGGTCTTTTAACCCACAACTCACTGCCGCTGTCATGACCAGGCCTTTTCCAGGCCTTTTCTGAGTTTATTAAATCAAACAGGATGAGGAGAGAGATGTGGTTATTAAGTTGATCTGCCCTCATACAACACATGTAGACATGATTTCATTCTAATCATCACTATGATCCAGAGCTACTTATATCCACAGATGGTCGCTTAGCAACAGTGCTGTCCAGCTGTTGATGTGATGACTTATGAATGAGTTTTATCCTAATGAAGTACAGAACAACTGCTCTTCTCTTACCCAGTATCATTTTGGAGCTCTCCGGGCCCTGGACAGGCCTCACTGCCAGCCAGGTGCTGAGCACTTCGGGGGGCAGGGTGAGCAGGCTGTTGCTGGATAGATCCAGGTAGGTGAGGTTGCGGATGTAGGTGGTGGCCTCCGGGGGCAGAGAGCTGAGCTGGTTGTTATGCAGGTCCAACAGTCTGAGGCTGGGCATGTCCAGCAGACTGTCCCAGGGAAACACAGTCAGAGAGTTCCCGTCCAGTCGCAGCTCCTCCAGGCTCAGCAGCCCCCTGAAGCTGTCTCCAGCCACTGAGGACAGAGTGTTAAAGGACAGCCACAGGAACTCCAGACTGGACAGGGAGCTAAAGGCCTCACTGGGGACCCTCTGGATGGACGTCTTCTCAATGCGCAGTTTGGACGTGTCCACGGGGAAGCCCCCTGGCACCAGGGACATGTCCGGGTCATTACAGATGACACTCCTGCAGCACACACAGGAGGTCAGGGATCACGCCACACAAGGATCAGATTCAGGAAATGACCTACAGATTTATTCACTTTTTGTGATGAAAATGTGACAAATGAGACATAAAAGTGAGGATACAGGAAAGTCATACATTTTTATTATAAATTAGCCTGCCAATAGGATATTAATATATAAATTCAGTCATACAAGTTGAACTACATCGAATAACTTAAGCGGTGTGAGGCTGCAAAAGGCCAGTCCTGTAAATGATAACGGCATAGACAGAGAGGCTGAAAGTGCCTTTGACACATAATCCTGCATTAAATAAAATTGGACGGACATGCACTCCCTGAATTATCTTCTGTACACGTGTTCACCTCTGCGCTCACATCTGTCGCCTCAACAGAACTCCAAAAGACGCACCAAGACGCGCGTAAAAGCGATGATCAGACAAACATTTAAGTATTTAGTGCCGTACCTGGCCTTGGATCCGTCGCTGAGGTTGTGGTAGAAGCAGCTGCACTGTGATGGGCAGGAGACGACCACGGAGAACAGACCTCCCGAGGCCACGCACAGCCCCACGAGTAACACAGCCAGCATCTCGGCGCACTTTTACGCACACGCTCTCTCTTGGTTCGTGGCTCCAGTTTGCCCCCACTCGAGTCCAGAAGCCCCGCGATGTGAATCATTTACGGGAGTCTGCTCGTCATGGCTGTGCCCTGCCGCTGCCCTGTCCCATTGTGATGCCACGGCAGCGGGTCCCGAGATCAAAAGGATAGACGGGGATTATAGAAAGCACTGGCGTTCTTTTCATTTGGATGCGTATTGGCTCCCGCTGAATCCGATAGGCTGCGCACAAACATCTCAGTGCACGGGCGCACAAACGTTTCCGAATGCTCATAATCCAGTGATGTTTGGATTTGTCTGTGCCTCAAATGGAGCTTGTTCATTTGGGTTCTGACGTGACTGGTAATCTCAGAGTGCGCTGTTTTACCACAAGGGGGCCCCTGCTCTGCGCCCTGTGGCCAGAGTCTGTGTCTGTGGCCCTGCACTGAAGCACTATTTCTCCTGATACATCCAAAGGTCTTTTAAGCATAAATAAACAATTTCATTAAAATACTTTATTAAACTTGTATGAAATGTTTAAGATTTCTTAGTTTCTTAGTCACAGCCTTGCTTATTGTATTGACCCTATAGTTTATTTGTTTGTTTTAACATTTTTTGTATAGATTTTATATTATAAAATTACTCCTGTATTTTAATTGTGGATCTACTGAGTTTAAAATGATTGAAGCAACAACAATGTACGATTTTACTCTTTCAGTGTCAATGTCTCTTGTCTTTTTTCCCCTTATATAACCATAATCTAGTACATATGCGTTTCAGTCCGAACACATCCCTACTAAAACATCAGATATCTACTTATTGCATTTAACTGAATAATATTGTTTTGAAGTGACGGTACCGTTGAGGAATCTTATCAAACCAACTTCATTTGCCCTCCATCTTTGAGTTATCTAAGGATTACGACCCAAACTAAAAATACTCCTGTAGTATTTTGCTATTACCACATCTCGACTTTCTCGATTTCGTCACCCACTTTCTGCGTAACACTTGGCAGCCTTTCAGAGCGTGCCAACATTACGAAAACTCACGCCGTATAATGTTTGAGCAACTTGGCACCAGGACTGACCCAAATAAGTCAACAGTTTTTGAAAATGCAAAAAAAAAAAGTACGAAAATAAATCAAACAAGAAGAACAAGGAATTGGATAAGATAGTTTGATAAGAGTTGACCTTCCCTTTAGGTCAAAGTTGACAGTGTGCGTGTTATTAGGGGGGTGCACGTCTTAACTATTGCAACATTAAAAACCTTAAACATTCCATATGCTAATCTCCATATCTTAAGCCCTTTCATCAGAATTATGAACTGAAGACTGGGCTGTGGGGTGCACAGTGTCACAGTGAACATGCACAAATGCACTGATCAAAGTTATAATAAAGGAGTTACTGATAGTATTAGTGGTTTAGTGATGTAATAGTATTTGTTAGTATGAAGCATAATACATAAAGCAGCAGTGATGTTAGCAGTATATTAGTGGTATTTGTGGATTTATGTTGCTGTAGAATAATTAATAATTCTGTTGATTATACAGTGCTTTTATGGACTCTAGAAAGGGAGTATTGTTTGTTCACTCCCCACACAGCGGCAATAAAGATACTGCAGCTGTTCTGGGAATAACAAAATCAAGGCTGCCAATATGCGCCATCAACCCCTTTGACACTTGGCAATTCATACTTGCCAAGATTGGTCAAGTGTCTTGCTTTAAGACACACCTACAGTTGACACTAGACCCACTGCAGTCCCACTGTGGCACCTGGTATTCCCAGTGGTCTCCCATCCACATACTAACCACTTTGAGAACCTTGGTTTTCTTCTGAGGTCTGCTGAGATCAGGCATTGACAAGCAGGCACAGCCACATACCTGCTGACAAATACAAATCACTGGGGACACTGGACACAATCATGTGAATAGTAAAAGTACCACTAGTAAAATACAGGCTATGTAGAGTAAAAGCAAAAATATTATACTATAGCTGTAGAAACAGTATAGGCCAAAATGTGTAGGGTGTAGCTGAGTGAGTACACATGGTGATTATTTCAACATGTCCATGTCAGGATTTGAACCAGCAACCCCAGGTTCCCGAGGCTTGAGGTGTATCACTTCAGTGCGACTGATACAGAAAAGAGGCGTCTAAAGCTGTTGGTTTGAAGCTGATTTCTCTGGTCACACACTCACACAAAAATTGTAGGGTTAACATTTCAGGGTAAAATATTTCATGTTTTTAAAACAAAAAAGTGCTATTTTAACTATTTGATGGTTAAATTGTGGTTCTAGTTGGGGTTATTTCCCAGAGTTAATATAGCTGAAGTGAATTCAACTTCCCTTAGTGTTAATTTGGCACCTCCCACCCACCACTTCAAACTCCCACCAGAGAAGACCAGTTTGGACCTGTTTTGCACATAATTTCACCTTAAATTAACTAAAATCTATCCATCCATCCATCTTCTCCCGCTGCCCATTACTCTGTGCTCAGACCCAGACCCTATGAACCCCTCTGCAGGTGGTGAGCCCACAGGAGGGTGGGACTCCCCAACGGTCCCTGATTGTAAACTGTTCATAGGGGTGTTGCATGTTTTTAACTTTAACTAAAATAAAGTGTAAAAATAAAACATCTGTGTGTGTTGTTTAGCTAAATCAGGATAACCCTCCAAAGTGTCATCTGTTTACTCTCAAAATGTTAATATAACTCTTGATTTGGGGGTTAAACAGGAACTTTGGTCCAGTGTTACTTAATTAACATTTCCATAGATTCTGAGAGAGTCACTTTTAACACTCCACTTTATGCTGTGATCAGAACAGGGCATGCTGGGTAATCAAACCTGCTCCAGTTAAACATATCCTGAGCACGACTGGGACCCCATGTAAACCCAATGTGATGATTTTTACACTTGACACATTTGCACCTCCACTTCACAGGCTGCTGATCTGATAATCCCCGAGCTGCACAGGGTTAAACTACAATGTGCCTCTTGTTCCGCGAGTGGTATGAAAAGCTCTGGAGATGTGGCAACAGCTACAGGACAACAGCTTTAAACGCCAGCAACACATGACATGAAACCTGCCCACAAGCTGTTACTTTCTGAGATTAGACTAAAGACTGGAGGGAGGTACACCACAGAGAGGGTCAAATGTGGGTTCAAAAATAAATAAGTAAATACTATTCATATCGATAAAGTATCTCACTGTCTCTTTTATTATTTAATGTGTTAAGATAAATGCTCTTTACATCATGTAGTGTGTGTGAAAAACTGCTAAATAAAAAAGTAGAGTCTGTAAAATATAATCCCTATTTAGGTACATGTTCCTGACTCATGGTTTTTAAGATCATTTTTGTTGTTCTCATGTTTTACTCCGATTTGAGCAATAGTTCGAATGTTGTACTACTTGAGTATAAGTTTCCATCGGAGTAAGTCTTCAAGTAATAAAATATTCACTACCCTTGTGAAATGAAATGACTCCTGCTCCTGCACTTGAATCTGTTTTTTCAAATTTTTGTCAATAATTATTCATTATTTTCCGCTCACAAATTCATCTAGGCCGTGTACATGATTTCACCCATGTATTTGAGCAAAATTTGCAGTACAGGTATATCATTTAAGGAGCTCTTGAGGTTAAAATAGGTCTGCGGCATGATGAAAATTAGAAAATGTCCTGTCTGAGAATAAGTAGGTGCCCGTTAGCATGAAAACTGCTTATGAACTCATAATCGTAATGTTTTGAATGCATAAGGTAAGTGCGGAATAACTTTGAACCACTGCAAAATTAATTTAAAATGAATTATTTCTGTTTTTCACCTTTTTAAGACAGTAAAAACCATAAGTAAGGTAAGTGCTGAATAACTTTGGACCACTGCAAACTGTTTAAAATGAATTAGTTCTGCTTTTGTTTGGTTTTTTGTTTTTTAAGACAGTAAAAATGTCCACGTCAGACAGAACTTGAGTTGCAGCTCCCCAAATACTTTTATTTGAACCATTTCTTTGACTACTATGCATTTTTATTTGAGTATTAATGGTTATTTTTGGCTCCTCTACACACCTCTGCTCATGTGTTCAGTGTCTTCTTCTGTCTTTGTGAATGGTTTCTGCATATTTCCTCAGACCTGTTAATCTGGTACAACTGCAGAGCAAATGAAACGTGCTCTAACGTCACGGAGAAAGTGATTCAGTGTGATTAGTGTCAAAGCCTTACCTTGGTTTCATAACAGGGATGGGACAAGATTTCATGAGAAAATTCCAATTTAATTTTATTTAATTTTATT
>JACN01130213.1:0-12562 GCA_000787155.1 Scartelaos histophorus
ATTACACTATTTTCTGATCTGTTAATGTTCATCATTATAAACAGACATGGAGTTGTGTTTTGTTTCATTTACACATGTTTAACACACAAACCCTGCTTCTCTCAAACAGAAAAGACTTTGTTCCACCTTGTGATGTCATGTGGTAATACTGGAAGTGCTCTACAGCAGCAGTCCCCAACCCCCAGGCCGTGGACTGGTACCGGTCCGTGGGTCATTTGGTACCGGGCAGCACAGAAAATTTAGAAAAATGACCCGATTCTCTGTTACATCCGTCTATGTCTCTTGACGCAGGTCAAGGCGCTCTTCTCGGTCACCGCTAAAATAAAACCCAGGAGCTAGCAAAATGAGTAAAAAACTAACATCTTTGGAAAGTTTCTTTGCAAAGAGGAAAAGTCCCAGCCAGGAGACAGAAGAGGAGCCTACAACTTCCAAGAAAAAGAAAGCTACATTTAACAGACAATATCAGGAGTCCTACTTAAAATAGGGATTTATCCCAACAGGAGATTCCCACTGCACCGAGCTGCTCTCTACTTAAAATACGGATTTATCCCAACAGGAGAATCCCACGCACCGAGCCCGCTCTGCATAATATGCAGCGAGCGACTCTCGAATGAGGCAATGAATCCCTCAAAACTGCTTTGCCTCTTGGAATGCATGTCATATCATATTATTTTGTTGTATTTATCCGCCACACCTTAAACGCCGGTCTGTGAAAATATGACATTAAACCGGTCTGTGGGGCAAAAAAGGTTGGATACCGCTGCTCTACAGTGTTTTTAAACTCCTTACACATTAACTGAATCATTTGGATAATTCAAACCCTGGAATTGCCTAACAAGTAGCTGTTAACTTGAAAACTACGGCTTCATGACATCACAAGGTGGTTTATATATAAAAGGAAATAACTAACCTACTAGCAGCAGTGGAAGGGGGCACTTCCAGCTATACTGACTCTACTGACTGAATTAATTTTACTTTGAAAAATGGTCACCCCTCTCTAACTGCTGCAGTGAGACTTCTCATTTTGGTTTTAAAATGTTTGTTATAACCCACTTAACATGATCCTTGTGTTCTGTTTTTGCTATTTTGTCCATAGATAAATTCACTTTTCAGGTCCAACATGAACGTCCATCCTTATACCACTCGTGTGTGTGTGTGTGTGCGTGCGTGCGTGCGTGTGTGCGCGCGTGCGTGCGTGCATTTAAAGAAGGCAGAGTGCATTGAGTGTCTTCTCTAATGATATGTTATAATGATGCCACTTCTTGATGTTATAATAAAAAAAAATTAAATTCTAGTGTTGTTCTAAAATTAAGAAACAAGTCCACTGTGTTAGAAAACTGAGGTGCACCATGGGAGCTGACATCCTTGTAGATGTCATCAGAACCGATGATTAGGCAGGAAGTCTACAGGTCTACAGCCAGTCCTGAAGGGCGTGGTGCTAAGGAGTCACCACTCTCTTGTCTAGATGAAAGCTCTGGAGCTATTGGTCTTTTCAGTGTGAAATTAAAACTATAGAGGTCCAGACTTCTTGTTCTTTTTGCCTAAAGTCCCCTTGTTTCTGTTAAACCCATATTTGTTGAGCATGATTTCTTCTACCTTATTGAAAAAATCTAACACAGCCATTTTGCCCTGGCTCTAAGCTACCTTTTACCTTTTGTTCAGTAGAGTTTTGGCAATTCCAGTTCTGAAATTATTTTAGTGATTCTAGTATAGGTGTATTGAGTTTAAAAACACAGTGGAACACCAAATGACATCACAAAGTGAGACAGTGTTTTCTGTTTGAACTGAACTGCAGGATTTGAGTGTTAAACATGTGTGAATGAATCAAAACACAACGCCAGGTTCGTGAAGAAACAATATTGTAAAGTAGACCAGAAAATGGGCCTTTTTTTAATTTTGCAAGGTTATACAATTTCAGTCTGGACATTGTGACATTGTGCTGTAGATGAGGGTCATCCCCCAAGCCCTTCTGGTCTTGTCCCGACGCAGAGGGGTGCCAAAACTCATTACTTTTCTATGAAACGTGCTAAATATCTACAACAGTAGGGGGTGCTAGTAGCTAAACTTTCAGACTGAAAATATGACGTGCCACTGGTACTGTACATTTGTGCTCTCACTAGAATACATGAGAACCCAAAGGAGGTTTCTGCATTTTTCCACAAGGCTACAGGCCAAACTGCATTTTTATTTCTGTATTATCTCTGTTTGCTCTTGTGTATGCAGCTCTCTGTCCAATGCTGAGCGAGCAGCCTTTGACTCTGAGGTGAATGAGTACATGAGCCCCAGCTCCCTTCCAGCCCCCGGGGTCCCTGGGGGCCCTTGGTTCCTAGGCTCCATGGTCCCCCCAGCCCCAAGTCAGATTCAGCCAGCCCCTGACACAAGGTACTCTTCTCCTAGTATGATCAGTGCTGTTTATAACCTGAAAATCTATTATAAAGGAGTTTTAGTTATTTGGAGCAGTTCCCTTCTCCCTCTCGCTCTCCTCCTCTACCCTCTCCTCTCTGTGTGTGTTTCAGTGAGGGCCCCTAATCCTCTCCTCTGTTTTTGCTTTGGGAGAGCCCCTAACTCTCTCCTCTGTGTTTCAGTGAGGGAGCAGACAGTGACTTGGAGGAGCCTCAGGTCTATGAGTCTATGTCCAACATCCAGGAGCGCTGTGCTACAGAGGACCTAGCTCTCTCAGGTAAACTCCAGGCCCAGACTTTGAGTAGAAGAGGTCTGTCACTACTGCAGTATGTTTGGAGATGGCCCTGTCTTCTATCTGCTGTGTTCCAGATGCCGTGTGCTCAGCAGTGCCCCAGGACTGTCCTAGACTGCAGGACTCTGGGCAGGAGGATGTGTACGAGTACGCCATCCCCCGACCCATGGCCCCTCAGACCCCTTTGGTCCCTCTGACTCCTCCTGTGGCCGCCTCACGGAGGACTCTGGCAGAAGTGGACACACCTGAACCACTGCAGACCTGTGAGTGAGAGCTTACAGTATGTTTAGAGGAAGAGCACTGCACTAGTACCTTTTAGAATAAAACAATGGATGTATCTGCATTATTATTTTTATTTGAATCACTTTTAACAGTACCGTATTTTTCGGGCTATAAAGCGCACCGGATTATAAGGCGCAGTATCAAATAATACGTCATCTGCTGTCATTGTCCACACATAAGGCGCATCGGATTATAAGGCGCATCGGATTATAAGGCGCAATAAGCGAACGAGTTATAGCCGGTGCGCACGCTTTGCGTTAAGGCGCACTGTTGATTTTTGAGAAAATGTAATTATTTTAGATGCGCCTTATAGCCCGAAAAATACGGTAAATCAAAGAGGAAACATCAGGGATGTCTAGCCCTTCACAGAATTATTTTAATTTTAATATTATAATTATTATTGTAAGTATCCAAAATATATAATTAAAGGCCAAGGCTATATTTGTATTACACATTTCATAATTAAGAAAGATTAATGCCCTGTGTACAGAAATCTAGAGTGTCCAATCAGATTTGGTATTGTTTTGGGGGTTACTTGTTCAGAACCGCTCGCTCAATCGCTGGGCCTGCAGACGGAAGCAGAGGGCCTTGGTGTTCTGCCTGTCAGTCAATTGCAAGGAGAGAATCTGTGTTAGTGCAGAGACTGGAGCACCAGGTGCTAGGAAATGCTTGAAAGCTTTATTAGTAGTAGCAAAAGCCAGAGATCACATTACTTTTTACTATCTACTTTACCTCCTCTCCAGCCTTGACAGGAGCAGAGGATCCAGAGCGCCCACCCAGACCCCTCCCCAGACGGGCTAATTCTGATCGCTGTCCTCCACGCCCTGAGACCCCCTCTGGCCAGAGCCCCAGCCCCAGCCTGGCCCTCAATGGAGAGATTGAGTGCCTGCTGTCCCAGGGCTACTCCCTTCAGGATGTTCAGAAGGCTCTGCTCATTGCTCACAACAACCTGGAGACGGCCAAGAACATCCTGCGCGAGTTTGTGTCCATCCCCAGCAGCGCCCATGTGGCCACGTAACCCTCACATAACCCCCCCAGACCTGTACCCCCCCAGTCCTGTACCCCAGAGCCCCAGACTTGTGCCTTACCCAGAATCACTCACCCAAAGCTGCACACGTCCCACAGCCTCTGGATTCTCCAACTGCTCTCACCAGGAACTGTGTCAGAAATAAAAAAGCACAGGCCTAAACCAGATCTAAACCGAGATTATACCCAGTGGAAAAACAGAACTAGTTCATTCTGAGCCTCCTAATTATCCACTGCAAGTTAGAAATCACTTTGCACAACTCAACCACAACCAGTGCGAAGTTCTTCTGTCAGTAATTCTAATAACAACTAATATGCTAATACACACTTACTGATTATGGGACATTATAAGACTTTATTATTTTAGTGTACTAGAACAAGACACATTTTGCTCAAACACGTGAGGAAATTGGGTGAGGACCTTTTAAAAATATCCTTTTCCTCTATACTCACCAGTTTATCAGACCAGGCCAAACCAGGACTATACTTTGCGTTAACAAGGACTGTATAAGGTTACGACTTTGCCTTGTATAAACCAGAAACAAAGCAGAGACTAGCCCAAGCCAGGCCCAAGCCAGGCCCAAGCCAGGCCCAAGCCAGGCCCAAGCCAGGCCCAAGCCAGGCCCAAGCCAGGCCCAAGCCAGGCCCAAGCCAGGCCCAAGCCAGGCCCACGCCAGGTCCAAAGAATGACATTACTATATTGACTGTTAGTGTATCCAGCAGAGGTAATTGGAGAAGTGGTGGTATTTGTGAATAAGCTTAGCCCACCATTCTAAACAAGTTTGGCACCCCTCTTCAAGAGGAGTGCAGGCACTGTGTTATGAATACAACGGAGCATTTGAAAGGTACTACATGTACCATGTCATTCCAATCTGAAATGCAGTACAATTGCAGGTTCAATTGAGATGCTATTAGTTAACACACAAGGAGGACACAAGCTGAAGTATGTGAGGAGCTCATTCAGTTTCTAGTTAGAAAAATATGGGTTGGGGTTGACAAAAACATGCATAATAAGAGTTAAGTCAGTATTTGAAAATGTTTAGTTCATGTCTGATGACTCTCATACGAAAGGCTCCTACATGTACTACCTTAAACATATACACATGTATGTTATGCGTGAGCTCCTGTGGCTTTAAAGTTTACAGCCCTGGGACAAAACCACACACTTAATATTCTTGGGTGTGATACAGATGTGGAAGACCTAACTGAGAAAACCCATGAAGGATGTATGCCAGTGTACCATTTTTATACTAACAATGCACAGTGAGAATCCTGTGTTTAACTCCACACTCATGGTCCTTCCTGGACTTTGTGGAACTGGACTAAACCACTCTTTCTCCCACTAACACTGTTTCTGTGCAGTCGGACTGAACCACTCCTCCTTCCACTAACACTCACTACAGTTACATACACACCAGGGCAACTGGCCTAGTCCATTGAACCCATTTATCCAAATGCACTAACCCGCAACTGCCAATCAAATGTTGTGAATCAAATCTCAGAGATTCCAATAACACATGTGGGGAAGTCCATGTACTTGGATAGCTGTTGCGTGTAACAGCACAGTGCCATTTACATTAACTGTGCACATTTTTGCGTGTGAGCCTAGTGAGTGTAATTGCAGGTTCGGACTTAACCACTCCTCCCACTAACACTGTTACTGTGCGATGCTTTAGTTTAACACCTGACCTCTTTCATTGTACCTCTTTATATCTGAGGACTGAAGACTTGTCCTCGCAGCTTGAATGAGAGCAGGTTTCTGATTCTGTCTGGGTCATTGCAAATGTCCTATAGTATGGTCCTACACTGTGCATTTAAAAAGTCTTTATAGAAATGGGGTTGCTGACCGGTTCAAAACTCCATAGCAAACAGTAGTCTGTCAATTATGTGGCTTCATTATATTTGAAAAATGTATTTTATATATCAGTACAGAGCAGTAGATTCAAAGCAATGCAACGCTGAGTAAGATAATGATGAGGGAAAACCAGTGTAACATGGTTGAAAGCTACCATTAGTTGAGGTAGCATAATATATATTTAACATGCATAAACATACCTGTTTGTCTGATATTTGAGGGGTTCTGCAAAATTAGATAGTCTCCTCCTCCAAATCCCCAAACACTCTCGACAGCCTTCACTTAGGGGGGAAGTTGACATCTCAAAGGAGACTTATTTTGCAAAATCTTCTTTTAACCTTGCTATTGTTGATGGGAACCAAAGTTGTATTCAGAGCGATGTGTGCATGTTTGAGTATTCTTGAGTATATATTTATTCAAGACGGTGAACCATGTTCGATTGGGCAGCATCACATACTCATTTTGGTACAAATTTTAAAAATGCTCTTCTCTAGAGTGATGTACGGCTATCCAGAGGATGGGCCCACAGGAGGGGCCCACAGGAGGGGGGCCCACAGCATGTGGCGCTTTGTCATTTACGGCGACGTCAGCTCCCATTGGGCACCACAGTTTCGGTACACTTGATGAATTTAGATGAATAATGCATTTTAAAATGTCCAAATGATAACATAATCTCCAGGGCTCATAAATTATAATTGTAGAGCACACACAAGCACATTAGGTCTGCTTTAACTAGCAGCTATTGTTTAGCCTCTTTCAACACTGCGTCCCTCCTCAGTTATGAATGACCCATACTATAGGACCTTTGCACTGTATTTGACCCAATATGGCATTTCGAAACTGCTCCTCCCAAATGTCTATTGTTACACTTCTTATTGGAGATTGTCAGTGTAATGTAGCGGCTCTATATCTATAAGCCCTTGGTTAGTGGGCCTTGTCTATGTCAGACTATGGTGGCCCACTGGAGTTTACAACAGTGCTTTACCAGTGTATGCTACTTGCTCATTGTGCCTTCTGTCACTCACATAGTGCCCTCTGCTGCCCTGGAGAACTCTGTTTTCCTGAGTATGTTATTTACATATCTATGCCACTGACGGCCAATAGGCTGCGTTCATGCCATGCCTATAGTGAACATTTGCATTGGAGAGGCATTTAAAAGAACCATGTGATACAGTTGTTCCTTCATCATAAACATACCTGGAGTTGTATTTCGTTTTATTCACAATAATCCAAAAATCTCTGAGTCTCAAAAATGCTCAGTTTTTATTTTGCCAGTTTTGTTGAGTCATAAAGTTGAAGTTAAAGTTTAAGTTAGGAAATGTGAAATACTGATCCCAGGTCGACCAAAAACATGTTAAAAGGGAACTAAAGCCGCAGGTATGGCTCATGTGTTCTGGAGTGTATAATCTGGTGCTAAATAATTCATTGCAGATGTTGTATTTGGTGTATGGCCCATATCTCTGTCATCTTTGGACCTATTCCCAAAACTGGCACAAAGTTCAGCCTAATATTTTGTAAAAGTTAAATGTTGTTTTTCAGTTTTAATTATTTCTTTCAGAATTAATGTGGACTCCTGCCCTCCATTTTAACAGTGTAAAACTTGGAACGCAGCCTGTTTGCTCATGGGACTGAAGGCCAGAGGTTAACACGCCTAGAAAGCATTATATCATGATATTGTCATGTTACTTTATGTAAATATACGTTTATTTATTTTTTTCTTAAATGTCCTTTCTGTTCATTGTTGCCATGTCTATGCTAAAGCCATTAAGATTTGTAATTAGTTATTAAACAGTATTTTGCGTAACACTGGAGCCTGACTGTTTCTTGTGTAATCCAAATATAAATGTTAACATTTATATGTTTACATACAACATTTAACAACAATAAAAACATTCACAAAACTATAGCTATATTTTCATTGTGCCCTTGGGCAAGACACATACTCACCTTGCTGCTGGTGACCAGTATCGAGTGAAGTGAAAGTAAAACCTATTGCATCCAACATAAACCTATGGAGGAACAATAACTGGTGGCCCAAGTACAGAAACAAGAGCAAAGATGTAAAAATATCACATGAAAAAAATCTACTGAAGTACGCCTGCCTGCTTAAAAGCAGAAGTATTTCTTGCCAATGTCACTTTTTGTGATTCTGGCAAAGAATTTTGCTCATTTGTGTTCAACACAATTAAACTATTGAATGTACAGTATTAATTTTTTCATGAGGTTTCATTTGTATTGTGAGTATCCTCTGTTACTTAGGGGTCCAATATTACACAAACTTCACACTGACCCACTACAATAATAGCCACCGCTGATGAGAGTGAAATGAATGAATAATGAACTGTAAAGTGCTTTGGGTGTCCCAAAGGGTGCTATTTAAATGTAATTAATCAATTAATTAAAGTTGACTGTTGTGGGCTATAAGCCATGTTAGAATGTTATCTCCTGGAGTTGTGTTTTGTTTCATTCACATTTGAATAATCATTATGAATCTGTTTATATCTTTAAAGCTGAAAATACTCTGTTCACCTTGTGATGTCATAAAGCAGCAGCAAGTTAACCATTACCTTTAACTTTTTGTTCAGCAAAATTTATAATTTTAAGTAAGAAATTATCCAAATTATTCTAGTGAAGACATACAGTGTTTTCAGTTTGAGAGGAAAAATCTGCCTAAATATGAGGGGTTTGTGTGTTAAACATGTGTTATTAGAACAAAACACAATTCTTGAGAGGAAACAATAACATAGATCAGAAAATACCTTAATATGGGCCCTTTAAGTACAGTGCAATGTTTAACTTCCAGCACCGCATTGGTGTTTTTTGGCTCCTCTCACAGACACTCCCGTCTGCACTGTGTTATTCCAGATTTGGGTTAAAACAACATTTTTGAGTATTTGAAGTGTCCACAGTGAGCAGTGCACAGTAAGTAGTGCTGTGTGCAGAGCCGAATGTGTTACAGATGTGAGAAACCTGAGCTACTGTCCAGACCACTTCCTGAGTCCTGTCCAACCATAACCATCACACACACTCAGTCCACACTGCACTTTATTTGGTTCTCTTCAATGCAAAAATATATAAAAAAGAACATCACAGTCAGTTTAATTTACACACAAATAAAACAATAAAAAAACATCCAGGGTCGAATATGTTTAAATACTTTTCAAATGCCCAGAGATGAGCTGGAGGCTGTACAGAATGAGGCAGGAGGACAAGAGGTCCAGCTGCAATGGCACATGAAGCTGCCTCAGTGAAAGCACAGCGTCCAAATACAGGTCAAACACATCACAGTGAAACAGGAAGTCTCCACACACCTAAAAGCACCTGAATGCCCCACAGACCCACAAGAACCTGAACGCACCTGAACGCACCACCCACTAGAGCCCAAACATACACTATATTGCCAAAAGTATTTCCTCACCAGCCTTGACTCGCATTTAAGTGACATCCCATTCTTAATCCACCCTTTGCAGCTGTAACAGCCTTAGCTCTTCTCTGAAGAATGTCCACAAGGTTTAAGAGTGTCTTCCAGAAATGCATTTGTGAGGTCACACACGAAAGGTCAGGACTCTGGTGTGAATGAACTTATGTGTGGCTCTCAGTCTCTGCTCTAATTCATCCCAAAGGTGTTCTATCGAGGTCAGGACTCTGGTGTGAATGAACTTAAGTAGCCTGCACAAAGTATCACCTCCAGGTCTTTATGGACCTTGCATGCACTGGTCATGTTGAAGAGGAAGGGGTCATCTCCAAACTGTTCCCACAAAGTTGGGAGTGTGGAACTGCCTAAAATCTTTGTCTGCTGAAGCATTCAGAGTTCTTTTCACTGGAACTAAGGGACCAAGCCCAGAACCTGAAAAACACACCCACATAATAATCTCCTCTCCACCAGACTTTACTGTACATTTGGCACAGTCAGATAAGAACTGTTCTCCTGGAATTGCCAAACCCACATTTGTCCATCACATTGGCAGATGGAGAAGCACAATTCGTCACTCCAGAGAATGCATCCTCCACTGCTCTAAAAGACAGTGGCTGTGGGTTTACACCACTGCATCTAATGCTTTGCATTGTACATGGTAATGTTTGGCTTGGATGCAGCTGCTTGGCTATGGAAGCCATTCCATGAAACTCTCTACCTACTATTCTTAAGCCAATTTGAAGGCCTCAGCATCTGTTGACCCCGCCCCATCAGTTTATGTAGCCTATCACTTCATGATTGAGTTGCTCTTGTTCCCAATCACTTCCACTTTGTTATAATACCACTGACAGTCGACTGTGGAATATTTTGGAGTGAAGAAATTTCAGGACTTGTTGCACAGGTGTCATCCTCTCACAGGACTACGCTGGAATTCACTGAGCTCCTGAGAGTAACTCATTCCTTCACAAATGTTTGTAGAGACAGTCTGCAGGCCAAGGTGCTTGATTTTATTCACCCATGGCCATGGAAATGATTGGATTATTTGGATGGGTGAGTGAAGACTTTTGGCAACTTAGTGTATTTAGATCATCATGTTACCTTTGCTCTCCGGGTTAAGACACTCTCTTTTCAGAGCACTATCACAACACAGTCAGCATGCATCCCGCTAATGAAACCACTGCACAGGTTTGTCAAGTATGTATGTATTGTTTTGAAGCATGTTTTTGTATATTTATGAAAAACTGCCACATGGAAGCATGGGTGACACCAGGTGAAAGTTCAACAAAATGGGTCCAGTGGTGCTGCGTCTGCATTCCTAGAACTGAAGTTTTTTATTTTCTGCATTAAACATACAGTGCTCATCTGACGGCTTGTGTAAAGCACATATGTTGCTGTGAGAGTGTGCTCAGGTCTGTAGGCCCCTGAACCAGCACAGCTGAGCGCTGAGCTGGACCAATGGACCAATATGTCAGTGCTACACAACACAAGGGCCCTCAGGTGTACCTCAGGAGTACCTTTGGAGGGAGGCATGGTGCAGGGACAGCAGTTACAGGCCCAGTGCATCACTGAGCTTCAGAACAAAAAAACTATTTACATTTTCAGTCTCAAACAATGAACAAAGGAACAGGAACAGGGTAAGTGCCACCAGACTGGTCAGCGCCCTCTTGTGGCCCTGTGGTCAGCTATGGCTCCAGTGCAGCAAAGCATCATGGGAATGTGCTCCGGCCCCATCACTGTGGACAGAGGACAGAGTCAGTATAGTCTGAGTCTCACACTGCTCGCATTGTCTTCTACAGAGGAAGACCGGAGCTGCCGGTCTGAGTTACACCACACCCACTGTGTACAAAATGAGCACAAATGTGTATGGGCCAGCTAACTACAGTATGTACACTTCTGCTCTTGTCCTGAAGGGGCACTATACCTGTTCAGTGGGGGCCCTCTTGTCTCCGTTGACTGCTTTAAGCAGAACAGACTCTTCAGTCTTCATCTCCACCACAATGTCCTTAGCACTGCCCTTCTCTTTGGTTCTGCACAAATATGTATCTGTCAAGGCTCTGATTGAGGTTCCATAGTTTATACACACGAGCTAGCAGAAGTCAGCTGTAGTAGTACCGTATTTTTCGGGCTATAAAGCGCACCGGATAATAAGGCGCGGTATCAAATAATATGTCAATTGCTGTCAGTGTCCACACGTAAGGCGCATCAGATTATAAGGCGCAATAAGCGAACGAGTTATAGCCGGTGCGCACGCTTTGCATTAAGGCGTGCGCATGAGTTATTAAAAGTGAGGGAACGTCTTAAAACGCGTTTTATATCCAAAGCGTGGGAGCACGTTAGAACACATTCTCTCACTTTCCATGGAGTGGAACTGGGAATGACATGCGCAATACAAACTTGCGTGAATCTTGCAGAAAGAAGGAGCACATCCGTCAGGGATATGTTCCAAACACTTCGCTGCATCCAGCGGTACCCGTGGAGGCCACCAGGGGTATTAAGTTGGCTGATGATGAAATCTATACGTAGTATAGGTCAGAAAAACAACGACGGCGAAGCCCATTCTCTCACAGGACTCTCTTGAGGTGTCTCAGACGTGCACACGAGTTACCTGTGCGCACATATTAATATCTTGTGCCTTATAATTTGTTCCCACGCTTATTATTTTATATTCACCTTGCGGAGTAATATGCTATTAGCCGTAATGTGTACAACATAAAATCGGTTCGAGGTTAGTAAACACAACCAAAGGTCATACATAAGGCGCACTGTTGATTTTTGAGAAAATGTTATGATTTTAGATGCGCCTTATAGTCCGAAAAATACGGTAGTAGTTAATACTAGTAGTGTCAGCAGTACTCACATGCTCTGTTTGCCCGAGCGGCCACAGGGGAGCCGGTTCTTCTTGTGGAGGAAGTAGATGACGCTGCCCAGGATGGCGAGCAGCAGTAGGCCCAGGATGATAACCACGATGAAGACACCACTGCCCTCAGCTGCAACCACAGAGAAGAGTTCCAACCAACCAGAGAGCACATAGAGAAGAGCTATGATGACCATTCAACTACCAATGGTGGAAGAAGTACTTACTAGTAGTTTTGATACTTTATTGATGATTGTGATAAATATTTGTGCTGCATTTCATTCAGCAGAAACTACTGAATTTATGTTTTTTTCAGGCTGTTTTCATTTGCTTACCATATTTTTGCTTGCTCATAGTATGAATGTGTTAATAATCTCTCAGCCTTTTCAACAGATCTCAAACCATAATTAAAAAAAAATATAATAATAATAATAA
>KN513791.1:4603-16345 GCA_000787155.1 Scartelaos histophorus
CACAAAAAAAAAAAAAAAAAATCTATCTCACAAAAGAATGTTTCTTAGTTAGACTTCTGGGCAGCACTAGGCCTGTGAAGTTTGCATGTTTTCTCTGTGATCCAGAACTCCACAAAAAAGAGATTCTAAATCTAAGTAGGACTGGTTTAACAAAGGTCAGTAAATATGAAAAAGATAATTATTTAGAAGAATAATTCACTCTAAATATAAATATATAGTACCTTACATGTATGAGAGATATTAGTCCAGATCTCTTCATAACTTCATATGGTTTCTGCAGAGGTAATTAATTTCAAATAGTTTTTGAGCTAATCTGTAGCTGAGAGATAGCATCTGGTAACAACCCATGTGGGGCCTTGTTGTACAACAGTACACAGAATAAAATCTACCTTAACATCTGTTAAATATGAATCAAATTCACATTGATACAGATAGTGATTTTGAGATAATGATAGTGTAAAAATTGTTGTCAAATTTATTACAGCCAAACTTTCTTATTTGTACTTTTCTGTTGGTGATGGTGCATCAGGATTTACTGGTTGTATGGACAGAGATAAACAAAGAGACTTTTGCTTTCTGCACTCCCCACTGATAAGTGCACATGTCTGAAGCAGGTTCCAGATGCTGCGGCTCTCTCCCTTTGATGCCTCTACAAACACAAGGACCGAGAAAACAGTCTAGGGCGCTTTGACGTGTTTAGCCAACAGAGTGTGAAGCATGGAAACCTTTGTAGCCTTTCGTACAATGCTTGAATAGTGTTAACACAAAAGGATGCATAGATCAGTGAGTGGTGTCTGCGTCTCTTTGCCAGTCCCTCCCCAATGAATGTGGCACGACACGCTGGGCCCAGGTCTCACACAAACTTTGGGAGAGATGGCACAGGGATAAAGGGGGCACTGGAGGGAGATGCTCTGTTCTGCGGCCACCACACATTGAAGGGAGCGTTCATAAAAAGAGCTTTATAAAATGTTCTATTGAATACAGCTGAAAGGTCAGCCAGTGACAGACGGATTGATAAAAATCCACAAGAGGACATGGTCAAAATGGCTGCGGCACAGGGAGAGGTTGTTTATTTAACCGCAACATGGGGTGCAGGACTGAATTCAGACTGCACTTTAATCATTACTTGAAAGTTGTACCAACATGTAAGTGCTGATAACTTTTAGACTTGTGTAGAAAAGTATGTGTCAATGAGAATGCCCATTATTTTTCTATATTTCTTTGTGACCTTGATATCATATATTCCAATGTCCAGGGCCCTCATTATGTCTAATCTATTAAACTCTGCATAATGTAAATAATAACAAAATGTTGTTATTACTTCTGATTTATTAAAAAAAAAAATAGTGCCATTGAACACGTTTTTATGTCCACTTTTCTGTGTAAAACTTGCTGATGTGAACTGCCAAGCAGAAAACATGCCTCAGTGATCCAAACAACTGCCTACCTAATCTGTTTTTATACTGAATAATATTTTAGACATATATTTTGCCTTGCCCTGTTGAGTTACCTGCAGCCAACCTCTGTACAAGACCAAGCCTTGTGAGCTATAGGTGAAACACATACAATCATTTGGAATTGTAATTTGGAAACCTTGACCCTGTGTATGATATGGGTTATGTAGCACTAGCATGTTACATAAGTGGGGCTGCACCGTAGCACCATTGGGACTTCCTTCTCGCGGTTAATTTAGCAGCAATAAACAGGCCGACGCCCGTGGCAGCGCTAAAGAGGAGGGAAGGGAAGAACGGAGCGAGGGATGAGAAAAGAGAGAGTGAGAGAGCAGTGGGAGAGAAGAGGCACAGTAAGCAAAAGTACTGAGGAGTGAAAATCAGCAGGCCAAAAGTGTTTGGTGAGCTAATTCCCAGATATCGACACTGCTTTGATTAGTAACTGGAGGGAACCTTTTAATGAGACACGTTCTTTAATCAAACCCCAACATAACTTGGCCCACCAAGCTATCTTCTGCTCAGGAGCGGGGGGCCAATGATTAGTCGCTCTTCAAACTTCTTCCCTACTTGAGTCAAATGCATGATGATCCTGCTGCTCCAGCTCAAACTGGGAGGCTAATCGTGGCACAGCACTGTTCAGATGTTGCTGCCAGAATAAAAGCCCCTCTCTTCCTCAGAAGCTCCATATTGATGTTTCTTGTTTGCCGCAATGTCTTTTTTGTGAAATGTCTGCAATACCTGGCCGTCCGATTATATTTGTTAATCCAGAGCAGTGGGAGACCTGAAAGCAAATACATAATGGTCGAGGTAAGAGCACAATAAAGTAAGTCATGACATCAAAAATCAGAGGGTCTTTAGGGGACAAACTGGAGATGGTGTAGAGGCAAAACTGTGTAGAGGCGCTTTAACTTTGTCTCAAGTGCACTCATTAGGAGGCAGTGTGTAGGACCCCCTCCCTTCCCCAGAGACACAAACTAATTAGAGGTGTGTCCTCCTTCCTGACAAATCCACAACACCACCAGAGCACATCAGCCTCTTACCATTCTCACAATGCAGTGGCTAGCAAAGCACACTGGCTGTTCAAAGGTGATTCATTTATGACTTGTAATTGTTATTTAAACTCATATTTAATTCAAACATTTGGTTTAAGCACCATTTTATTCTCAGAGAGGCTGTAGTACACTCCAAACAATATCCACAGTATAATTATTGTAACAATGCCGTGTTCACTGCATAGATGTGTAATTGAGGCATTAGGCTAATTCGAGAATGTTTGTTTAACATGGCATTTAAAAATTGAATTGAAATTGACCATGGAATAAAAATCATAATTATAATCATACTCTGACTGGTGTTTAAGGAGCTGGTTAAGCTTACAAAGAGCCCTCCAACTGTAACACATTATTATCGTCAGTTTTACTGCAGATTTTAGTTATATTCCTAATTTTTTGTACACACAAAGACACTGAGGCCTCTGTTGCCAAACCAAAGCACTATGTAATCTCCACAACTCTGCAAGCCACATTGTGGAATTAATATAATAAATCTTGCCTTTACAGGTGTTTTTGAGTGGTTAAAACTGCTTTCAAAACATGTATTCTTACTGTGAATAGACTCATCTCTCCACAAATCTGAGCTGTAACTTGGCCTGGTGGTGTCTCCTGTTAGTCTTTATGGAAATAGACAAGTTCAATCTCATACTGTGGATGATTTCAGCCATAATCTCTATGGAGACAAGGTGATGGCTGAGCCTCCACCAGAAAAATAATATTGTGCACCTTTAAGATATTTGAAGAGTTCTCAGTAGAGCCTTTTAAAGTGTACTCTAAAGACAATTTTGCTTTTGGAGGCTGTGCATGCTCTGGGACCTATTTGGTAGAACCATCCTCTTTCCGTTTTCATTGATTGTGACACTAAACTACACATTTAGCACAGCACATCTCTTCTTCTTCCTCTCCCGTCCAAACGCCAATGAATCACGCGCTGCTGTGGGAGGGAGGAGAGCGCGCCTCGTTAATGGTGCTTTCTCGGGAAGGACTCCCTCAAACATCTGACAACATTTCTGCTGATCGATAGCTGTCTTTCTTCCGGAGCTCAACACCAGGCTAAGTGTTGCACTACTTCAAACTAGATTGACTGAATTACTGTGTACACCGCGGGGATGCCCCACTCCTTGTTTCATGTCTGACACTGGCTGATGTGTTTATAGCTCTTTATAAGTTGTCAGCCGCCTATGGTATGGCATTTCCCCTGAGACTGTTACCAAGTTTTGTCTTGTAGTTGGAGAAAATTGTTGTTTGTGCATACTAAGAAAATGAAACAGTTCCTTTCATCAGGTAAAAGGGGATTTGAAACTCTGTGGTAGAATATATTAAAGCTGCAAATAAAGCTGTGGTGTATCAGTTGTGGTTGATATGTTGTGCTTTTGACAACTATAATGTATAAGAAGCTTCTATACAGAGTTTTGGTGAAATTAAGCTGTGTATAGTTTGTGCAGGGGTGGTGGCCTGAAACAGGGGAATGGGAGTGTATTGTTTGTCTCTGCACACTTGAGCCAACCTCAAGGTCATGGACAAAGTGAATGAGTCAGGCTTCCTCTGAGGCCTGATCTGGAGGGTGGGTAAAGGGCAGTTCAAAGATGTCTTCATGCATTCTGTTCCCCATGACAACGATCTGAGAGGCTGGCTATCCTGAGTGCTTCATGTCCACTCAGAGAGGCACTTGTTTATAGCACTGTGGAGGTTTACGGTTTCATGCACATGTACGTTTCTTGTATCCACTTGCATCTGCAGGTTGTCTTGAAGCCTTGACAACAAGAAAGTAAACAACTTTGTACATATTATTGTAAAATCTGTGCTGTACATTTGATGTGAAATTGGACCAACTTTGTACACCATTCATAATGATGGTATAAATGGATCACAGATAAAATGAAATAGACTTTTCTGATGTGTCTGTTTAGGGTGAAAACAGGTTAGACTGGACTGAATGTTAAGTGAGCTGTTTGGCTGAGACTTTGACCCCAGCCCTCTGCTTCTGCCTTTGCTCGGTGGATTTTAGAAGGAGGTGCAGATGCCCTGCAGAGCCGGTCTGGCCCTCTGTCCTGCTGGGCAGTGGTCTAAATAAGCAGCAACTCACTGTGAAGGCCTGTTTATTATGCTTCTGACAGGAGAGGCTGCTTGCTGGATGGAGGTATTAGGAGGAATAAAGCACTGTGAGAATGAATAAAGCTAATAGAGACTTTGCTGCATAATAGAGTGGTGAGGAGCAGAAGATGCAGCTGCAGACTGGAGAAGCTAGACCATCCAAAAACAAAAGGGTGTGTGAGAAAGGCAGGAGATAACATGAAAGCTGAGGAACCACAAGACAGAGGGAATAAGAGCCAGCTTCAAGGTCTATATTGAGTTGGCAGTGGCAGCGCCAGAGGACCTGAGCAGAACAGCCTTGGCATCGTCTCCTTGGCCAATTAATGTGAAACTGTCTGGGTCCAGGGAAGCTATTAGACTGTGCAAGAGAAAAAAACACCTTAAAAAAGAACAGGGAGAAAGTTGAGCGCTACTTCCCCACAGTGGAGCCTCCATGTAAAGCCCCTTGTTTTTCCTGACTGAATAATAGTCCTCATCCCAGTGCAGCCCTCCCTCCCTCTCAAAGCCTGTGGATGTAGGCAGAGCATCTCTGCTTTATTAACCATCTCACTAGAGACAGGACACCCTCACTGACAAGCTGCAGCCTTTATTAAAGATGCCGCCGAGTGCAAGGGAGAGAGCATTGAGATTCAAATTGAGAGAGACAGGAAACACAGTGTGGCCATAGCTTTAGTTAGATGAGAGGCAGAATTTGTATTGATGTTAATCAAACAAGCAACTGTTTTTCTTCGTGTTTAATAAGGAGAGCTTGTGCTCACATACATCAGCTATCAGCTAAGTGTGTGTGAGCATGCATATAGAGAGCTGAGCATCCACACAATTAATGCACAAACACACGAACTGTGGACAAAGACTGTCAAGTGTCTGATTAGACCCCAGGAATAACCAATAAGACCACGGAAATGAGATGGAGTGCTGTTTCTGTTAGTGCACTTTAAACAGCACAACTTTAGTTCCCTGAAACTCTTATCTCAGATGTTAGTGCTGACTTGCATTTTTTTAGATTTTATGTATGTGTGAATAGATCTAATTTAATTCTGTAATATTTGCACATTTATTATTTATTATTCTTTTTTTTTTACATTGATTAGATAGAAATTCAGTAAAATGCAACAAAGAAATGATTGTGAATAATGAGTCTCCAATGTAGGGCTCCCATATCTTTCCCATCTGTCTTCATCGCTGTGCCCATCTCTCCACAGTTGATTGGTTTGGCCACTCTGCTCTGATCTCATCGTATTCGTGGTGTGTTTTTTCCTCTTGGCTCCTTCTTCTGTCACAAAGTGGAGCTGCAGTCCCCAGATCTTCAGGAGGCTGTGTGGGTATACGGCCTGTCTCAGCGCTGGGCGGCCACAGCAGATTGTGCTCTTATCTGGTCAAGTGTATTTACCACAACAGTACAGCCTGGGCACTCGCTGCAGGGGGGCAATATTTTGTCAGGAGATTATTGAGGGGATTTATGGCTCAGGTATACTTTTTCTGTTTGTGGAGCACATTTGGAGATAAGTGTCTAATATGAGAGCTGGAGATGAACTGATCGTTTTATCTTCTCTCTGCTCAAACAATATTATAGATAATGCGCTGTCCACTAAAAATAGTGACTACCCACCACTTACCTTACATATCTCTGTACAAGAACAGGTAAAAACTTAGAGAAAAGTAAATGTAAAGGTTTAATTGTATGTCAAGTTCAGAGCTTTAACTCAGACCCATTTATATCGATTTTTTTGCAATTGTGATCAGTGTAAAAATTAAGACATTACCTGCATTTTAAATTATATACCATCTGCAATTACTCTTGTTATATTCTAGGACATCACCACCAATATATTGCTATTGTCAGTGAACATAAAACAATGAATAATAACTGTAAAATTTAAACTGCAATAAAATAAGGGTATGCATAAAAAATGAGGAGTAAAAATAGATTTTTAATATAAATAAAAATATTAAAAAATCACAGTATGGAATGAACAAAACTGCAAAAGTTGAAGCCGCAGGTATAGATTGTTGAGTTGTTTAAAGGTGTTTTAAAGCATTCCTGAGTCCAGCAGCAGAGGGGGAAAAACCTGTGCTTGTGGTGAGAGATTCTCTTGTGAGGGGAGTGGCTCAAATAGTCCATGTGTCAGACGGGTCAGCTATGATCTGACCTGCTTGGCCCTGAGTCCTGAAGACTGCAGGTTCTGGAGAGATGGGAGGCAGCAGATGATCACCTTCTCAGCAGAGCACTAATCAGTGTGTTTGCAGCAAAACACAGACCTGAACTAGTATCTGCACCGCTATTCCCCCTCACATGGGCCTGTATGTCTACGCATTCATCGGCTGTTATGATCTATAATTAAATAACTCTTCACTAGAGCATCTATCTGTTAGTTCAGTATTGCTTGTAGCTAAAACAGCAAGTTAGTTATGGCAAGCAAGCTAGTTTTGGCCCATTAATCATTTTTAGCTGTTGAGATTGGAAAAAAAATAGATGTAATGATCAGTGCAACATTAAAACATTTCTTACTCACATTACACAGAGACACACATTTTAAATTACAATATTAAAGCTACCTGTAATTAAATTGACCGACCTGCCCCTGTCGTATTCTCACACATCATCACTAGATGCTATCTACGTTACTGTGATATTGTGCTATTGACAGAATGTGACCAGAGCCCGCAGGTGAGCCTGAACAAAGGAACAAAGTGAGGGGAGGTGGGGCAGGTTTCACATCTGCCATGTACTGGTGAAAAAAAAAATGAAATAAACTTGCAGATGGTAGCCTTAAAGCTGCATTAAAAAAAATCCCAACACTGTTAACGACTCTTACTTTCAGGGTTGCGGTCGCTAATTTAATGTAATCCAAATGTACTCATTAACAAGAATAATATAGGCTTCCCCAGCTAAAACAAAGCCTCTACTGTACAGGTGTAGCACAGGTGGAGCTGGTACAGAGGGACATATGTTTGAATGCGAGGTATTGTCAGGACAGTCTGAGGCGGCGTCACTGTGATTAGGCCTGAGCCTGGTCCCTCCTTATGTTGATGTTGATGTGTGGCTGAGCTGAAGCTGCCAGGAGCTGGACAAATGATGACTCCACTGTGGTAAGGAGCTGTCAGTGATGTGGAGCCAACACTATAAAAAGATCTATCACTGCCAGGCCGGCTACTCATGGCCATTCCTCAGACAGACTTCATTGACAAATAAGCTCAAGTCTACATGACACCTGTTCTAGAGAGAAGGTAATGCATTCAAGAATCTAGTATTTGGTTCTATACATTTGGCTTTAGCTATCACTTGTGTTTTCCAACTCGCATCAACCAATAATCCACTTGCTTTTTTAATGTTTGAAATAGCCACAACATTATAGAGTGAAAAAAAACTGTCTGTCTGAGTGTCGTTTGTGTCTGTAGGTCATTGGTGTCTTGCTAAACCAATTGAAAAATAAATAATAATAATAAATTAATATTGTTGATATTTAAATGTCTATTTTTTGAGCATTAGTTAAGGCAGAAAATTACATAAACAATAGTAGTTACCGTATTTTTCGGGCTATAAAGTGCACCGGATTATAAGGCGCAGTATCAAATAATATGTCAGTTGTGTCTTTGTCCACACATAAAGCGCATCGGATTATAAGGCGCAATAAGCGAAACAAAACGCGTATCGGACAAATCAAACTTTATTCAGGTAATTTACAATAACTCTCAGTTGTAGCTAACACAAAAATACAAGTTTAACAGTTGGGTGATTTGGGCATCAAACATGCCCGGATCCCTCTCAACATTGTTCAGTTTTAACACTAAAATACAAAACCTGAAATCTGCATGGTGCAAGTCTCTTAACAGGTGCATTTTGGGTCCTTGTACAGCACACGGCAGAACTACCGGTATGTTGCACAGTCGCCCTATATGTCGCCAACATATTACTCCTCCTGACTCGCCCACTAATACGTTATTAGCCGTAATGTTACAACATAAAATCGCTTGGAGGTTAAACACAACCAAAGGTCACACATAAGGCCACTGGATTATAAGCCCACTGTTGATTTTTGAGAAAATTAGAGAATTTAGATGCGCCTTATAGTCCAAAAAATACGGTACTTTACATAGAGCAACAGAGCTAGTTCATCTTAAACGGTTTGTGATTCAAATTTATTCCTCACTTACCTTATACATTCTGACCATCCTAGGTATTCATCACAATGAGTTTATCACCACTTTTCACAACCCTCACAGAGTTTTGCTGTGACGGTAGTGCTAATAACAACTAGCACACTAAAGCACACTAAAGCTGAAGAGAATGCTTATAAATATGTTGACAGGCAGACATTTTCTTTGTTGATAGATACCTTGATAGAAAAAATAAGTAGAAAAAATACCACATGCTGATAGATGAAACTTATTGCTAAGGAAATGAGGAGAAATGAATAGAGCTCTTTCATCAAGCTGTTTTCTTCTTTGCACATAATCAGAATAAGAGGTACTTTTATTCCACCGTCAGCAGCGTTTATGACTCACAGCGGTTAATGGGAAAATAGCTTTTATTAGCCAGTACTTTTCATAATGGAAGACCTCAGTATAAATGGCCATTCTTGTAAAAGGTTGTGTTACTCTTCCTGTTTGTCACAATGATGTTGGGCTGTGATACCAATTAGCACAGTAATCCTTTCTAACATGTGCTTGAAGAAGAAGTAACACTATATTTTACTTTCACTTGAGCTCCGGCAGCGGACAGTTGGCCAGATGGTCCAATCAAAAAAAAAAAAAAAGTCTGGCAGTTGCATCTGGAGCCAGCGGGCCAGATGGAGCGCAGAGCAGAAAATGGGTTGAGTAAAAGAACCCATATCCAAGGAGAGCGGACAAGCATACTGTCTTTTGTGATTGGCTCTCTCATTCGCCATATTCAATGAAGAAACCCGCAGTGTTCATATTTGTGTCACAGATCACAGCTGTAACTCTGGCCTATTGACATAAGTTCTCCTTGAAATGTTAGTTTTAGTTTAGTTTATCTAACAAGCCTCTGGGGAGAGAGTGAGTTTTCACCCACACAATAAAAACTAAACAAACATTGTCTGGATTAAAAGGTGTAATAAACAATCAAGGCTGTACACTTGATTGTTTATTACACCTTTACTTTTTGGAACTCATTCTGCCAGAGCCTTTAATATAGGCCTGTCATGAAATTACTACATCGACATTCGTTCAATTAATGAAAGCTGGAACAATAGATTTTGAGGCTCAATATCTATCGTGTGTACATTTCTTTGTAAAAGTGTGGAGATTTTGTGGATTTTTGCTGCAAGATTTGAGCTATAGAGAGTTAGATAAATAACTTCAGTGGCTAATTATTAATTTGTTGCTATTTATTTGTTGCAGCTCAGACTTTTTAATGATACAGTTTACTTAAAAATGGAGATTATCTTTCATTATTGTTATTGTGTCAAAAGTCTATTGTGGCAAAAGCAATATTAACATATATGACAGTATGTCTCTGTAGAAATATATTGTGCTTCAGCATTTATTATCATGATTATTTTTATGCCCAACAGAAAGGAGATTACCTTTAACATGTGATGTGACTGCTTTTGTTTTTAACACTAACAATTTCTGGAAACAGTCTGGAGAAGTCAGTGCTCACAACAAAATGAAATTGCCTTTGTATTGCTAAACCCCCAAATGCAAACATAGACATAACCAATTCTCCTCCTCAAATGACTTTATTGATTTCTTTTCACTGGAGTAGATGTGGTAAAGTCTTCTCTGCTAAAATGGTGTTAAAAAAGGTGTAAATAATAATTGGTTCTGTATTCAGTTCATTAGATGACTTGTAGCGGGATGTAATAAATGTTAGTATGTGGTCTTTATTATTGCACTTCTGTAGAACACCACAGTTCATTATCCCTAGCAGAGAGGCTGAAACAATTGAGAACATTAAAGTTGTCTGGTTGTCCCCGGGGACATACCAGTGTTCTGTCTCAGGGGACCTCTCCAGATCTAACTAGTGTTCCCTGATTCAGCCTAACCTCCAAAGGTCAGAGCTGTGTGCTTCTACAATGAGACATTGTGGATACTTGCAACCGTGAGCTAATTAATCCAACCTTTGTTCCACTCACGCGTCAGGCCTTCATCAGCTCCAGTCGACAGCAGTGGTAAAGGGTCAGTGCTTTTCAAATGTCCGGTGTGGTGGAGCGTGAATGTCCCACAGTGGAGGCATGCACAGAGGAAGAATGTACACTCTATATTTGAGATCCTTTCGCAATATGCAGGACAGTGGCTTTTTATTTTATTGTAGGAAAGGATATGATTCTGGCTGTGCTATTTTAAAACAGACAGTATAGTTTTTATTCAAGTATTGTTGTCAGGACCTTGAAACACTCCCAATATATTGTTTAAACATATACAACATTTTGTATAAGATCAAACTTTTAAAAATAATTATTGTATCTTTGTGTAATCTCCTATATCCAGGCGTGTCACAAATTCTCATTGCATTGCACGTATAAAAAATACAGTACAAATCTGAGTTGGAGCCCCTAATAAATGTGGGTGGGATACGTGTCCAGGTGTTTGTGCTAATAAAAGGCTGTGGCACACGAGCCCTATGCACACAGATGAGAACAGACCTGTGCTAAAGAGACCAGGAGATGCACAGAAGTTGTTTCACTGGCTGCTTTTTTTGGTGATATTGATCGCTGTCAAATTCCTGCAGTTGTGAGCTCTATCAGACAATTTAGTGAGGAAATGTGAGAATCGAACTGCAGCCATCGACTTCTCTTGTTTATGTAGCCGCTCCAGCACACCCATAACAAGGCTGACACCAGAGCGTATATGTTCATCATCAGTGTACAAGCACTGTTAGGATATGTTTACAATTGGCAAAGTGCTTTTTGGTCTACTGTAAAATGTATGACAGTAATAAATTGCTGAGATAGACAGAAAGTGGTTCTCAGGATGATGCCTCCTCGATTTTGTGGTCTTTTACATAATGCTGTCTCTCTGTGTTATTTTGAATCACATAACACCTTTGAGGCTCTCAGGGCAGTAAATCCTCTAATGTCAAGACTTCCACTTGGCTATGTGCATTCCCTGACAAGGCATTATACAGCCAGGGGTATTTGGCCTTCTATGTGGAAACATTATGCAGGATCTTTGCCTCC
>KN513792.1:0-15978 GCA_000787155.1 Scartelaos histophorus
AAAAATAATAATAATAAATTAAAAATTTGAATAATTAAAAAAAAACACTTTTATTTCACCACTCTAGTCGCCACTTACCTGGGAAGTCTATGTCTCGGACAGGGGATGATATGAAAAAGTTGAGGAAGTGAGTATATGAAGTTTACCACTTGGGGAATAAAAAACAGCAGCATTGTTTTACTAAAGTGACCTAGGATTCCCACAACAGCAAAGGTCATTCCGGCAAAATAACAAAAAGTGTCTCCCACAAATACTGAGGAGGGATACCTGCAGGACATGAGATACATCAATTGCTGAGTCAACTATGTAGTAATTACCCATTTTTGCAGTTTGTGGTCTCACCAGTTATGATAAAACAGTCCTAATGTGGTGAAAAAGAACGGAATCATGAAGTACAAGGAAAAAACATGATCTGCACCATAATCCCCTGAAACATAAACATTTAAGTATCTACAAATAACATTATAATACTGAATAAATAAAAGTAAGATAACATACCACCAAGTTCCAAAAAGTTAAATATAATAATGGAGCCAGAGATGAACAGAGCTTGGCCTGACTCAATGCCATTAATTCCAGCTAAAATGTTGATAGCATTTGTGCAGAAAACTGCCAGCATTCCCATGTAGACGTAGTAGAGAATTCCTACAAGACCACACATTATATTTTAGGAGAGCCTATGAATAAAAAAGTGCCAAGTAACCAAATACTAACCCAGGTCTAAGTGAAGTCCAAGCAGAACCCTAAATGGCTTAGGTACAACAATAACTGTGTTGCCAAAGTTGGTAAAATAAACCATGAGTAGAGGCAAAGACGCCATTGTTGGGAGTAGGAGTTTGTGTCTCCATCGCAGATTGAGCACATCATCAGCAAAACCAAGGAAGATCATACAGCAAATGGCCAGAAGAGCACCAATCAGCTGCACAAACTGAAAATACAGAAGAACACTTACTAAACAGTTTTATTCATTGCTATAATAATTTGTTATTTACCTCATTGTGGGGGAAGCCCATACACTGATCTCCAACAAAGCAGCTAAGGAAAGGCACTGGGATGAAGCAGAACAGGATTATCAGGAAGACAGTCCCACTGATTACCCCCTGGGACTCTGGGCTGTCAACACAACAAAAAACACAATTCTTAGAGACAGGGTTAGTTTCGGAAGTCAGTAATGTATAAAAAACACTTACACTTCCTTTTTGGATGTTTTGTTTAGGTCCATTCCATACAATCTAGCTGATATGAAATGTTCTCTGAAAGCAGGAATTAATTTGATAGTGGCCAAACAGCCAAACATCGACATACAACAGTTTATAACCAGTGGTAAAACTGGCACAGGAGCCATATTTCCTAGCATGTTGTTGTCTCTCTTGTCTACCTCTATGGCAGCTCAAATCTCGTTTCAGAGAACTACTATGACGACGCTGCCCCAAGTTTCAATCGATTTTGCTGTGCAAATTACATGTCACGGTGCCAGTTTACAACGAGAAGGAGTCTTCAGATTTCGTATAGCAGAAGAGCAAATCCAGCAATCCACTCCCCGGCCAAATCATCTTTCATCGTGTTTTATTGTCACCTTTATCCATTTTCTGAAGCGCTTAACTCCACGTCTTACAAAACTGAGCACACAAGCGTAGAAGAAGACACACTTCCGGTTATCCGCTTCATCTCCTGTCGCAGTTGTGCAGTCACAGCTCCAGCCCTCCAATAAAAGTTTTTAAATGGACTACTATTTATTTTGCTGTGCACAATTAACTCTGTCATGTGTTTTTGTTTCATTGCGTAATATAGGAAAAATACACATTAATACTAATAAATAAATATGAGTGAGTTTTTATTATTTATGTTTATGTATACAAATAAAGATTTTTAAAGCCCCACTGCAATAAGCAACTTTCAAAGTCCTGATCATTTAAAATTATTTTGGGGCTTTTCTTTTGAAAAGCTAGTTTTTAACTTCCTGTTCTCTTGAATCTCGCACCAGCGCCCTCTATCGACACTACTCAGTCACCGCACTGGACAGCGCCACAGATTCATAGACAGTACAGAGGCAGCAGGAGGTGGGTACAAGCGGCGGAGATTGAACCTTCCAGAGCCCGCAGCGCAGCGCACAGACCCACTCTCACGGCTGGGTTTAAAATAGATACATGTCCGCCAAAGACAGCCTGTGAAAAACTCGCTGATGTTTTGGAGATGAGAATAATAATAATCGTCATGAAGACACCTTCATGTTACCGACTCCTTGGTTTCAATTCGTCGCAGCTTGTGACTTAGTTCAGCGGTAGGTTTGTCTTTAACTATAATGACAACACTTCATAACAACTTATCTACTGACGTGCATTTTGACACAATTATAACGTCATGATCACTTCGCATCGCACGCCTGCTTCCATACTGCCAAGTGTTACCTAATTATGGCGGACGCAAAGCGTCTAATGCATAATCGTTATGTGTGAATGATTGTTTGTATTGGTCTGTTACAGTGTTGTGACATATGCACCAAGGTGACCGTGTGTCTTCTTCCTCCACACGCAGGCCAAAGGGGGCTGACCTGCTGGGACGGACACTTCTGACATTTCATTCGCTGACATGAGAAGCGCGGGGAGACGCTGATGGAGCTCCAGGACCTGGGATGGCTGTGCATGGTGGCTCTCTTCCTGGCCTCCTTACTCATTGTGCTGGCATGGTTCTTTCAGTATTCCTTGGCAGTACTGCGGCTGTGTAGAGCCAAGTGGACAGCCAAGCAGGGCAAGAAGGGAAGAGTCTGGCAGCACTTTCTCCCCAAATGGATAAAGGAGAAGAACCAGGCGAGTGGAGTGTGGGGCATTCTGACGCATCTTCGGGCTGGATGGGACGGAAGAGCTGCTTCTGAGACCGGGGTGAAGGGGCTGGTGACCTCTCTGTTCTCCTTCAAATCCTTCAGGGAGCACTGGCAGAGGACCTGGGTAAAAGCACTGAATGAGCAAGCAAGCAGGCATGGGGTGAGTAGACTGTAAAAATCAATCCACAGGAAAAGCTATTGTACTACTCAAGTCATCATTATAGAAAAACCCTGTAATATCCTACGTATTAAGCCCTGTAGTTCTTAAACTGGGGTGTATGTTATAGTATATGGTGATTTCCAGGGTAATCAAATCTTGCAGTTGCATTTATTTTAATTTTAGACATTTTTGTTGTTTTATTGGGTTTACACTACACTTCTTCTAAACTGAGCCAGTTAGTCCTGATATAGATCTAGTCGGGTCCAATTCTTTTTTTTTTTTATATATTATATGATTACCACCTGCAGAGGGGTTCATAGGGTCTGGGTCTGGTGCATAGAGTAATGGGCAGCATGCTGCCCCCGCGACCCAGCTGGATTAAGCGGTAGAAGATGGATGGATGGATGGATGGATGGATATGATTCATTTAGTTGATCTTGATCAAAATTGACTGTTTATTCTGTCCTGATTTGTCCAGATTTAAATGTATTGTTTCTTTGCAGGACATCTTCTAGATAACCACATTATTACCCACAATACTGTAGTTGTGACAAAGTTGCAATCGGTTTAGTTAAGATTAAATTATGCTGGTTTATATTTTTGTTCATTCTCACTGAAGCTATGTTAAACAGTGTCAGGATTGGAAGTGCTGTGATGCTGCTGCAGCGTGTGGGCTGAGAGGTGGAGGTGTAGGAGTTTGAGTGTCTATTCGGGAAAAAGATGGGGCTGAGTCTTGCATAACAGCTCTGAATCAATACATGCCAGTGGAGAGAAAGTGCAACAGCAACATAATGTAAAAAAAAAGAAAAAGTTAATAGGGCTGTAGTTGACTAAATAAATTCTTGATCAAACAAAGACGTATGCATTGATTTGCTCACTGAAGAAGGCATGTTGCGCTCCAACTGGTATCTATATGATCTGACCCAGCATGTGACCCAAACTGCACTAAAAAGATGCTGTAATAACTTTGTTCATACAGAGGTACAAGTCTTTATGTGAAAAAAAGATAGACTGAAATTACAATTTACTCCTAAATCTCTTGCTGTCTCATTCCATGCCTTCTCCTTTCTGCTGCACTCTGAATAAATGTTTAAAATGTACAAATGCTATTTTTTTGGTTGACTAAGGGTGCGTTCACTATTGCATATAAAATAAATGGGACTAAACTAGGACTAAATCTGGACTAAACCAAGTAAGGAACAAGACCAAACAAAGTCTTCTTTTGGACTCAAACTGGGCTAAAACTACGACCAAAGAAGGATCAATGTGAACTCAGCCTTGGACTCCATCAACCGATTAAAAGACAATGGCAGGCAGACCTAGTTATTAAATGTTGCCACCATGTTTATTCACCAAGCCTGGGTTTTTTTAATAGTGCTTTTGATCCATGCAAATCAAAGTCAACCACACAGAGGGATCTGGTAGATCTGACCTCTTGCTCAGAAATGCTGTTTGTGTGTGCCTTTGTTGACTGGATGATGAGTTGCTTTAGAGTTTAAAGGGTCACAATCAATCCACAACAATAAGCTCCAGTCACTTGTAAAGCATGTAAATCTTGTTTAAATATATGATGAGATGCACAGCTTACATAGATCATTCACAACGATTATTCACAATTGTTGCACAAAAAGGTCACAAACAAAAAAAACTTGTAGTTATAGTTAGTAATTGTTTAATCTTCCAATACTTGTTCATTTCAACTGATAGAGTCATAATTGCCTTTTAAAATAAAAACATTGAAAAACAACACAAGGATTGCGGTGATAAAAGCATTTTTAAAATGCCATTTGCTATTATTGTCTAATTAATTGCCCTGCTTAACCCTGAACCTTGTGCAAACAACTGACCTTCCTTGTCTAAATATTGCTCCATAGTTATAAATGTCAAGCAAGCCCACGGCTTCAAAATGAGTGACCCAGGAACAATTGATGTTCCTGTCTTTGCATGTGACCTCATGATTTGCAATTTGTATTTCATTGGCATCATATATAAAATGTACAAGCGACAGCAGAAACAACAAATTGCTTGGTTATAATTGTAGTTTTTACTGAAATATTTTTCAACAACTTCAAGAAAACTGAATGAGCTTCATGAAACCCATGTAATCCTAATAATTAGTTTTTATCATTGCAGTAACATTCAGACTTAAATGATACTGCAACACTGATATTTACTGGTAGACTGTCTCCTAGACTAAACAAGCTGCTCTCGTCTGACTGTGCATGTGGTGTACGATTAGAGCCAACTCCTAATAATAAAATGTCTTTTCCAAATTATGACTATGGGCCCAGTCATATGTCAGTACAAAAGTGGCAGGACTATTATGCAGATCAGTGCATTTCACAGTAACTTTTGCTCACAGATTGCAATTTGTTTTGTTGTTATTGCCAAGTAGTTTGTTAAAGCAGCTCCAGAGTGTGACTTTTGGTGCTTTCTGGTAGGATAGATGCATAAATGTTTCTCACTGGTAAAACCTGCTCAGGGGGACTTGGTGTTGTGCACTAAGTTGCCACAAGCAACCCATTTCTCATTTTTTTCCACACAAAACACATATTCTTCCCACACTTTGTTGCTGTGGTCACATCAACAGACAACTGAGATTGACTGAGAATGACTTAAGAGGATATATCTAGATCCAAACTATATTTATTTTCGTGTATCACTCAGAGCTTCACTAGATTGTGACTGTATGTGGACAACTGTGCTCAATCTCAAGCAATACTTTTAATGAATCAGTTTTATTTGATGCGAAAAAATATATCTATTTAAGAATACTGTGTTCCAGGTCCATATGGACGGATTGATGACAATTAAAACAATTAATTAGGTTTGCAATACAAATGTGCCCGTCTTCCAATAATGTATGATTTAATGAGGCTGCTGTTGCTTATACAGAAAAACTATTTGGATATTTTAGTGTTAAAACTTTTTCCAAACAAAATACAGTGTTTATTTATTTTGAATGTATAAAACTGAGCATTAATTGTGTTGCCTTTAAATATAGCACTCAGTTATAATGACCAATCTGTCACTGTTCCCATGAAGCACATCTCTCATAGCCTCCTTGACAGTCTTTCTCTTTTCAATATAAAAACAATGGAGTCTCAGAGTGCGCTGCTGCGACTGTTGTCCTTGTAGCGTGACACTCCCTTGGGGAAACCTGACCCCATGAACGCAACCGCTCCGAAAAATGACTCAGTTTTTTAGATTCTGGTCTCGCTGTTACATAAACAAAAGTAAGACGTGCACAAATCACTGTTTGGGTTTTATTTTTGATTAGCAGTGATATTTACAATATTGAGATGAAGACAAGATCTCTGCAAGGACCTTCAGATAGATTAACCTTTAAATGTGTGTTAAGGTTTAAGGTTTGTAAGATAAACCAATTAGATACGGAAAGACCTTGTTGACATATTGATAGAAATACCCGGAATCAAAGAGTTATTTCTGACAATACACGTTAACATCAGGACATTTTTTATACCATTTATGCTCCATATTGAAATAAGCTATGTAAAATAAGTACCATAAGTCTTTGACGTGTAAAGGTGCACTGTGTGACTGGTAGAGGTTTTTTTGCTTTGCTTAGAATGACATGTATAATATTAAACTTATCTATTTCCAAGTATTTTTAGCAGTTGGTACTTTGCAATGACATCACACTGTGAATATTCTACATGCATCTCTATGGTGGAGTTTTCAGCATTTACCATAAAGACACAATGCAGACATAAGCAAACAATTGTCTGGAAACTCAAGAAAAAACGATGAGTGTGACTAAATGAAAAACTGCTGTCTTATGCTTGTTGGCCAGAGACTGTAATTTTATATGTGAGAGACTCACCTGTTGTAGTTCCAGCTACGTCAGTTCTTTATGGTCAGATTAAAATAAAGCTCAGATTTGAATAAAAGTACTTCAGACTTCAGCTGTAGAGTATCAATAAAACACCTGGAATTTTGTTTTGTGCAATACTGTGGAACATCCCAGGTAAATGATTACATCTCCATGGAGACAATGAGGTGGAGTACCTTCAAAAAAAAATTAGATTTTTTTTTTAATTTTTCAGAAAAATAACATAGTGTATCTTTAGATACCACTACAACCTCAAACAATCTTAAGATGTCACTTATTAACACGTTTTCACCTCTAAACACTTTAGATCCTATTTTATGTTGCAGGAAAAGACAGCACATGCTCACGGTTTCTGGAGGACAATCTTTAGGGAATATTTGGCCCTTTCTGCGTGTTCGGCTGTGACTTGTTTGTATGAGTCAGTTGTTTGTCTCAGGAATAGGCCTGTACTCTGCACTATTACTGAACGAGCTTCTGCTGTTGGTAAAAGTATCTGACATAGAGATACTCCCTTTTGTCTGTGTAAAGGTTGGCTGTGTTTAGGCCTGTCATGATAACACATTTTGAATCACAATATATTACTGAAGAAAATATAGCTCATTGTGCAAAAATATTCTGTGTATGTACAATATTGTAAAAAAAAAAAACAAACAAAAAAAACATGAGCTGCAATATATAGATGGAAGAAAGTAGAAAGAAACAGTATGTGTCACACAAGTTAGTTATTCAAACCCATACGGCTGTTAAATGTTGCAGAAATATAACATAGATCCCCACTTGTACAGAGAAAAAGTACCTGCGATAAATGTTGATCCCCCAAAATGATTGTTCCATATATAATTTATTGAACAATAAGTTGATGTTATATTTATTGGGACGGGCCTAGTGAGAAAGCTTCAAGCACCGGCCACTCAGGGATCCAAGCATCATCTGTGCATCTGCCTCTGACACGAGACTAAAATCACCGGTACAAAATAAACTAAGTGTGTGCATCTGTTTGCAATAAGGAAGTGTCCGTTCAAAATCTGCAATTAAAATGAGATCTGCTATTATCCCGAGGCCACACTCTCATGCCTCTCTCTGGCTGTGAGCCGCTGGAGCTGATTAATGATTATGCTCAAGTAGGTTCCTCCTAAACGACTAGGGACATTAACCACTCAGCCTCATTTGTGACGATAGTACAGGAAGCCTCTTCATCCCTCTGTCCCAGTCATTTCATTCTGTAAAAATATGCTATCTTTTACTACTGGCTTTTATGGCCTAAGCTGCTCCTTTGACACATGTTTAAATCCATGGTCTTAACCTTGGTTCTAGCATTAGCAAGGTTAAGAAACTACATTTGCAAAATATTTCACCTATTTCAGCCACTGCATTGCCAGGTTTAGTTTAATTAAATTTATTTTTCAATAGCTACACAAAATAGTTCATCTAGATAACAGAAACAGTCATCAAAACAAGACAGGCAGAGTAAGCAACAACACAAGAAACAAGCAACTGGATCATTGTCCCAAGGCATTGCTTGTCCTTAAGGAATTTTTCTCAGCAAGGAAAAACAAAAAAGAAACCTAAATAGGAATACATACAACTGTGCCAAACTTAACATGAAGGAACCATAAAATATTTGTATACAGCTTCACAAGAAAATGTGTCTTTTGTTTGAAGTGTGTTGTTACAACATCTAACCGGGTTTGGGGATGTCATTAAATCAGAAGTTAAATCATTAAGTCAGAATCAGAGTCAACAGTTTTAAGTATACACACCATAACCTACACAATAACTATGCAGCTAATGTGTTAAATTATCTGCAGCGTTATTCTTAAATTAGTTGTGTTGTCCTGACTGGAAAATGGTTTCGAAATTGGTTATATGACTGGGCCACTGCTGGGGAACGTCTGTTTCTATTTGGCCCACATGTTTCTGAGACCCACAGGCCTCACGCTGACAAACCTGACGTGACACTGGACATGTCCTCAGGAACTTTATTATTTTCATCTGACCTCCGCTGCATCACAAGGACAAACCATGCACATGCCCACTGCCCAAAGCACCCGCTGACCAATGCATAACACTACACAGACATCTGGATATCCCGTTATTAAGGCTTAATTAAACTAATAGAATCTGTTCTAAATTTAGATGTCAATTAGCGCCATTATGAACCTTTGGTGATTATATGATGTACATATTAGCCCATAATTTAATGTACAATCTTTATCAGATCACTAAATTGCTGCATAATTTGTGGCTCTTTGCCAATGAGAAGCCATGGTACACTTCATTAGGGCTCCACGAAATATCGAAATACAATGAAAATCGCAGTCTGGATAGGTGCAATTATTAAGGTAATTTATTCTAAGTAATAAATAAATAAAATTTTCTATCCAAAAATAAATGTAAATGCTCCTGTCAGATCATGTCAGATAACTTGTAAGCTGATTCCCCCATTTCCTCCCAAAATACAAAATTGCAGCCCTACTCCTTGTCTCCCTTTAATACTTCAAGTACTTTAATTACTGACATAACTTTATCACTAATATTATGAGTACACTTTTCCATGAACAAATGATAGCATAGATGTTGTTAGCCATTGTAAATTTGCATAATTTGTTCTGGACTTTGGATATAATGAAAATCTTGGTGACTCAGCAGTTTTGGCAATTAATCAGCAAGCCATAGTATGGGGTAGTATTTTTATGGGACGGCTGCAGCATTTGTTCAAGGAACCAATGTAAGCTAGCGGCCTTGGCTTCCTGCCCCTTTGGCGTGTGGCTCTGACTACACAAATGCCTGAAAGTGGTGTGTAGCTGGGCATGGTGTAACATATGCATGGACAAAAGGGGATTTGTGTTGGCTCACTCACATCTCCCGTGACAGTTAATGTAGTCCAATGAAACAGATCCACTGGCTCACAGTAACACTAGTCCCCATGCTTTTGTATCACCCTCTGCCAACATACTAAAATGTTTTCTGATAGGGGATGTCTTTTGCTCTAAGTAGATTAAGCAGTGAGCATTAGTTACTGGGTAGACACTGATAATAGAGCATTTAAATACTAAGGAAGTAAGAAATTCAGTTAGAATTAAATTCAAAATAAAATATATTTATTTTAAGTGGAAGTTCCAGCCAGAACAAAAACAAACATTTGTGTTCTTCATGTTAATGTAAATTGTGACACTTTATACCATATTATATATAGAAATGCCCTTATAATATTTTTATTTTGCTTTATTTCAGAGTTCTATCCAGATCACCTTTGACAGTAGTTTACAGCTAAATACTACATGTGAAATAGAGAGTGTGGCCTGCACTGACCAATCAGCACATCGAATGGTATGTAAATGTTTCAATTCATTATTTGGATTTAATTTGTTATTTAAAGTTTGAGCTTTAGTTCCCAAAGCAATAGGCAGTAGTAATAATACATGCTTAAAATGCTGTCTTCTGTGCACAGGTCCTGCAGTGTAAATGCCGTGTGGGTAACATGACGTTTCCTGTGTCAGTCACTCAACAGTCCGCCGCCACCGTCTCCATGGAAACATATCAGATCCATATTGTACCAGTGGTGGCCAAGGTAAAACCAAACATGGGAAAAAGGCTGCACAACAGATCTCTCTCAGTTATTTAATATTTTGACAGAAATAAATTCTTATATAATGTGGGTTCTAACATGAAGTCTGTAGTCCCTCTGTAGTCCAGGTGAGATCCATAACAAAAAGCTACATTTAATGTACAAACATCACATCAGAATTAAGACCTAAACCTACAACCAAACCAAATCTACATCAGGATGAAACTGGGAATGCGATTGTGAATGCTCTGAAGAGAGAGACCAAATATTTACATTTCAAAGTGATTCCATTTAAACCCATACAAAATGCAAAATCTGAGAAGTGTCAAATTACAGAATTATGTTAGACCTTGATAATCTGCTTGCACTTTTGAAGTTTACTCCTGCCTTTATGTTGAAGAAACATTTTTTTGATTTTCATTTCAGATGGAAGTATGTCTTGAAGAAGTGGAAAATGAGGGGCTGCTAATGTCCTGGACTCTTTTAAGACAGTCTTGTTTTTCTATTTCGATATCATCTCTCAAGATCCAGAAACAGGTAAAACTACGTCTGTGGCATCTATGGCATTTTAGTCAAACAAAGAAGCGACAAAGTCATGCATAGCACTGTAATCTTTGTCCCTGGATCTAAAATGCTAATGTCGTGCCTCTTGGGTTGTTGTTCCCCATGCTCATTAGGAGGTGGTCTATGTGTAAACAGGTATTGGTTTCCTATTTCATGTGTTTGTTTTTTCTTCCTAGGGCCATGCAGGTGAAGGAGAGTTGGATGTGATTAGGGGACTCGTGGAGGACACTCTCTTTGGCGCTCAGCCAGCTATGGTCTTGGATCTGAAAACTTGTGTGTCAGGTCCCCTGGTAATTTGTCTTTGTTACATTGCATTGTATTTATCTGGATTATAAATAATATCAAATGTAATGTGTGTTTTGCTGTATTTACAGATAACAAAAGATTATTTATCTGTGGGACCCCAGAGTGTCAGACGGCTCCAGGTCCGACAGCTCAGAGTGACCTTATCCAAAGGTCAGTTCTCCTGCTGGAGATTTAAATTCCTTTTTCACACCTCCCACTAAATGCCACCTACAAACAGTGCCTCAAACTGGGTATAATCCAGTCCATGTGTGAAAATGATGTCTGCTCCCTGTTCCCACTCTGTCATAATCTGAGCCCAATGAGTCCTGGCCTTGTCATCTAGGGACAAATGTAAATTATTGTTACGTATATTCTACATTCTTTCACGTAGCGCTGATGCATTTATCAAATAATTATATTTTATATCCAGGTGGTGACTTTTTAGGTCAAGTAATGTATAATAGGTTTTATTCATGTGACAACTTAATATATTATTTCTGTAGTCTTAATATTAAGATGGAAATCAGGTCAGAATTCTATGGTGTAATTTGCTGTTATGCTGTCAATTTGCGAATTTGTTGACCTGGTTTGAGGTTATTATCTCTGTTACTACAGATCCTATCTACATGAAACAAAAACAGGCACAAGGCTCTCTGCTCTCTCAGTATACATTATTTTTCACAATAGCTTCAGAAAGAGGTGATATTTTTCGAACATGAAGATGCTGTAGTTTCACTTGAAATCTTAAGATTAATATGCATAAAAAGTTCAACATTTGTAGAACCAGACCATCCCATTAGTGCCATCACAACCTATTTTCCCTTTCTAACTGTATCTCTGTAGACCTGTGGCTGAAATCGGGGGAGCTCTGCTGTGTCTTGAACTTGGACCAACCCTCCACAGAAAAGACCACGCGCTTCCTGTCTTTGCCCAATAACACCAACACCCCAGTGGAGTGGAGTGAAGACATTTCTTTGTAAGTCAGCATTGTTCAGTCAAGCAGTAAATGAAATACTGTAAAGTTGATGAGATTGAATGTGGCTGTTTTTTTTCTGTTACAGTGACTTGGGTCTGGAATCAAAAGAACTGAGAATAAGACTTTTGGAGCGAAATGGCAAGCAGGAAAGTAAGACAAAGCTTTATAGCAACTGACTTTTGGCTGCAGTTCAAAAACACTTAGCAAGAAAATGTTTAATGCGTACTCAAAATCATTCAGGCCTTTATTTCACTGTAAGCAGTGATGTTCCAAGTGCCCTTGTTAGCATTTTTGTTGCAAAAAAAACAACTCTCTACATATTTTGTTTTAATTGATGATTTGTGTGCACTGATTTTATCTCACAGAGTTCTTGCCAGGACATGCAACAGTTACTTTGGAGCAATGCAAGGTTTCCCAAGAACAACGTATGTTATCAATCAGCCCAGGCTATGGACTGGCTCCAAATGCCACTGTGACTGCAGAGGTGAGAGGGGTCATTCTTTTTAGACATGTACAGGATTGCATGTTTTATATTTTGTATCTGTTTAAGACCATAAAAATATTGCATCTTTATGTTTCTGCAGATTACGTATGTAGAGACAGGGGAACCTTGTGGTAGTGTTTTGCCTCTTCGCTCCTCCCTCACACCAACAAAGAAAGTGGATGTAGATCGAACAATAATGCCTGATGGGACCATTGTAACCACTGTCACCACTGTCCAGTCTCGTCTCAAACTCGATCACAGCCCAGGTAAATTGGCAAATCACCATTTGAGACAAAGCAATAACATTTACATCAAGACAAGTGATACAAGCAAGTGAGCAAGTTGCACACTAGTACTATAATATTAGTAAAAACAAGGAGTAACTCAAAAGAGAACAGAAATGTGGCTCAAATTCAGCAAATCTTTGTACAGTACATATGACAGAGCTCACGCACCACACTTTGAGAACCACTGATATAAGAGTTATAATGTTATTATACCCCTTCAGTATAGAGCTCTGAAACCATTAATGAAATGTGTGGGATTCTTGTATGAGTAGGTCATATTTCAGTCTTCTCTTAAATGTTAATCCCTGTTTAGGTGTTTAAAGTGTTCATTCTTTGAAATCTTCAGAAATGTTACAATGATTGTAATTGCATACAACCACATATCACCATTAGCTTTAAAAAAGATAGGTAACTATTTTGTGTTGTTTTAGGTGACTCTCCCTTGCGGTCACCCTCTAAAGTGGAGGTGACAGAGAAGAAACCCACCATTCTGTCAGATGGAAAAAGTAGCTCAAGCCCCAATCCCAGCAGTAAGTGCTAGACTGAAATGTCAGGGTTGTTTTGCAAAATATATGCAAAGAAGGATGAGCAGCAAGCAGCAAGAAGCAAACCACTACATCCAATATGAAACCATTTACTTATAACTCTTGGTGTATGGGTAACATCTGTATTTATAACTTGGTTATATTTTTTGGTTATTGGCGCACATATTCAGCATTCCATTTATCAATGTGTATAGTTTGAGCTTATCAGTATGTTATGTATGTAAAGCTTTGCTTTATGTGTAATTGTACTGCTCCACAGAGGCCAGTCGCCTCTCTAATGGCCTGGACCCTGTTGCTGAGACAGCCATACGCCAGCTGACAGAGTCCAAGGTGGTCCGGAAGACCCCGACTAAAAGAAGCACACTGATTATCTCAGGTGTATCAAAGGTTAGATAATAATCATAATGGATGTTTTTGCATGGACATAATCTTGAATGAAAATATGTGGGGCTGTGATTATGCAACAAGGTAAAGTGGTTTAATTTTAGTGCACTCTCAGAGGACTCTATTATCAGAGAATCCATTTTTGACCTGATTAGTTAGCTGGCTATCGAAGGCTACCGAATATTGCAAAATAAAACATACAGTTTTATTGAATCAATATTGTAATAATATAATGTGTTTTGATGCCCTCTGCTCTCCAGGTTCCACTCTCCAAAGATGATAACTCATTATCGAGTGGCTATGCAGCAGCGATGGATGCAGCTCATGGGAACCATTATGGAGCAGGACATCCTGCTGACCCTGATGAGACCACACCATCAGATGTCTCAGAGCGCCCCTCAGTGGACGATGTGGAGTCGGACACAGGGTCCACTGGGGCGCTGGAGACTCGCAGCCTAAAGGACCATAAAGGTATCTTAATATAAATCAAATATTGCTGCAAGTATGACATGTCAGAAACAGGGTCAGGTCAGTAGAGTGGCATAATCACAGTTAAAGCATTTAGTTTATTTCATTTGAATAATGTACATTGTACAGTATTTACAGTGCCATACAGTAGTCCATATGCTACATTGGTGTCTAGTGCCTCCGAGTGTCTGTACAATGACTAGACTATCCCTTACCTTGGGCTTCGGGAGCATTTGAGGTGAAGACTGTTTTAAACATGTACTTGCTAACAAACAGTCCAGTATTACTTTTAAACTGTAAAAATATATAATTACAATCATACTGAAATGACAGTTTCTGCTCTCATGACTGATTTGTTCTTCTAGAACAGGGGTGTCCAAACTGACCAAACCAAGACTAAATGCTTCTGTTGAAATGGCCCAAATGATCGCAGGCATTAATATTCACAGCCAATTTAAGTATTTCTGCCATTATAACCTCAATTACACCACACTGCATTATAATACAGACGTAAAATTAATGTTACAAACATAGAATGTATATATCAATGGACACAGATTATGAAGAATATGAATATGAAATGTGAAGGTTGCATGAGGGCTCTTCCAGCTCCTACTGACTCTGGCTCCCATTGACTGGAATTGTAACTGCTGCAGTGAACATTTTGGTCTTAAAATGGTCATATTAACCCGTTCAGCATAATCCTGGTGGGTTTTTTTCACTATTTTTTCAAAAAATCATATTCTTAATATAGAGTCTGGCTCCAAATTCGCCTCTGTAACCGTTAGCATTGCAAACTTCATTTGACTAGAGCCAAACCCTATGGGTGATGTCACTTTCGCTTAGTCCACTTTTTTATACAGTCTATGGTAGTAAGACTTATTAAAGGTATGATGGCTGTGTCAAAACTATGTAAAATGCACCAAGCTGTATTGCCCATGGGTCTGTGGCTCTGTGCTCCAAATTTGCTTCAGTGTGTGACCCTCTGTGAAAAAGTTTGGACAGCCCTGTTCTAGAAGAGCATAATCAGTTTAGAACAAATTCTGAATGCCAAACATTTTCTTAAGAAGTAAGTAAGTAAAGTAAGTAAGTAAATCAGTAAATCAGTCTCATGACTCAGGCAAAAGCCTAATATTATATGTGCTTTTTTCAGTGGGCTTTCTGCAGAGTGGAACCAAACTTCTGTTTCGCAGAAAACATCAAGAGAAAGAGTCCTGCTTCAGTCAGTCTCATGAAGACCTCTCCAACATGGGGAATAACTTTGTTGTGTCCACAGCAAGCACTCACAAAAAGTCAGGCAGCTTTTCAAGACGTCTCATTAAACGCTTCTCGTTTCGCACATCAAGCAAGTCAAAAAGCAAAGCCTCTTCTGCAAATGGAGGGGCAAGTTCATTTGATAACTGACAAAGCAGAAGACATGACTTAACAGTTGTAAATATATGAGATAAACTATTGTGACTTCCGGCTTTGAGAAGAATGGCCAAGCTTTAAGAATGCACTGTTAGAAACACAAAGACCCCTGGAGGGTTGTGCATACATGAGTAGAAGATACCTCTGCGAGGAATTTCCCCTAAAAAAGTCTT
>KN513792.1:16024-27382 GCA_000787155.1 Scartelaos histophorus
AATTTATTATAATACATTTGTTTCAAATATTAATCATGTCAATGGTTGCACTTGTTTTTCTTTTTACTGTGGATAGAAGTAGGTAGATATTATGAAATAAATTATTGTAAACAAATTATTTTATCACAATATAGTGAGGATGCTATATAGTATATTTATGCTGAAATAATTTATTTTGGCTTTTTTGTGTCAGCTCTGTAACTGTCTGTACAGTTGTTTTGGGATGTTGTACATTGTATCTGAAAACAGATGTTTGTTCCTTTTATATAAGTTTGAGTTGCACTTTATGTGAAAGACTGCAAACATTTAGCTTATACCATAAAGGTATTTTGGTTTGTTCACATTATAACATATTTTGAGAGATATTTCTTCAGTCTTCATAGACAGTGACAAAAAGGGGATTACAATGCACTATGGTTTGAATGTGACCTGGCCAGGAATAAATGTGCGTATAATTTATTACAATAAAATTATTTCTGAAATCAATGCTTTTATAGGGACCTGTCACCCGACCAATATGTAGACCTATTCAAGGCTATATCAAGATTGTACGGTAAATAAAACCATATACAATAACATATGCTCAACTGCAAACACTTCTGAGCTACTCACTCCTCCAGAGCATAGCGCACAAGGGACATAAACATAAACTGTATAAGTGATAAACTGATACATTTCGACCCCTCTAAAGCCCCGCCAGAAGTTAAAAGCTGGAGGGAGAAATACCAATTGGTTATTGATCATTTCCGTTCACACCCCATTTTTAACGAGCCTCTCTGTGAGCGGTCTCATTATTGGTTAAAAACTTCCATGTGATTTCAACAGCCAATCACATTGCGCTCGCGTAAACCCAAGTAACCAATCCAGGCAGAGGGCGGGACAAACTCAGGATTTATAACCGGGTCGTCGGGCTCTTTTTTTTTAAAGCTACTCTCTGTTCTTCGATACAGTTGCGCTTTACCGCGGAGAAAAACAAACACATTTCAGCATGTCCGGAAGAGGAAAGACCGGAGGAAAGGCTCGGGCCAAGGCTAAGACCAGGAGCTCCCGTGCTGGGCTGCAGTTCCCCGTCGGCCGTGTCCACCGTCTCCTGCGCAAAGGGAACTACGCTGAGCGGGTCGGAGCTGGAGCTCCCGTGTACCTGGCTGCCGTCCTCGAGTACCTCACCGCTGAGATCCTGGAGTTGGCTGGTAACGCTGCCAGAGACAACAAGAAGACCCGTATCATCCCCCGCCACCTCCAGCTGGCGGTGCGTAATGATGAGGAGCTGAACAAACTGCTCGGTGGCGTGACCATTGCTCAGGGTGGTGTGCTGCCCAATATTCAAGCCGTACTGCTGCCCAAGAAGACCGGGCAGGCTGCGGCACCAAGCTCCGGCAAGGCGGGAAAGAAGGCCTCTTCTCAGTCCCAAGAGTATTAGCATGAATACTCCATGACTTTACAACAAAGGCCCTTTTAAGGGCCACCCACCTCATTGAAAGTGCAACTCTTCTGTTCTGTGTTCACCTTTTTACCTTGTTTGTTCAATAAATGCGTTAAGTTTTCTTAAGTTTCATTTTGGCTAACTTTGGCACACACTGGCCCTTAATTTTACTTGACTGAAATCCACAATACGGTAAAAACTTGTCTGGTTCAGGGGAGCAGGCTTGTCACCATCCCCCACTGAGTCCCGCTGGTTTCGGGTAGTTTGTACTGTTTACCGCTAAAGTAACGACTACTCCAGGTGTTTTCCTGTGCGGACCGCAAACATCTGTGTATCAGGACTGCGGTCAAGCTCCGCCTGCGCAAAGGAGCGATATAAACAAGTGTTTAGTTTGGATGATAATATGGCTGCTGCTGGTGTACTTCACATTCATACCACAGGGGGGCAGACGCTCATTAGAGTTGTACCTCCTATGTGATTGTGACTCTGGACACTTGAGTGAGCAGTCCTCAATTAAGATCCAGTAATGTTGCCCGGTTATAACCAGGCTGCTTTATTCTACATCTAACATCTGAATGTTATGTGTTATGTACAGCACTAACAGAAATTCTTAAAACTTCAGTCTTTAGTAAGGAGTGTCCACATCTGCTGTAATAACTATGATTACCTTTGTGGCCTTTTATGTAAAAAATATCTGGAGTATTTCGGTTGCTTTTGTTTGTGTTGAGGGGATATGTAATGTGTGCTAAAAAAAAACATTCTTTATGGAGCGTTGTGTGGGCTGTCTCACACAGATGGGAAAAGAGGCTGATGGAGAGATGGGACTGAAGGAAAACGGGAGGACCCAATGCAAAGTTAGAACCGCAGCAGCAGAGTCAGGACTAAAGAGGGACAGCCACTGGATCACAAGAGATTTATAAAAATAATGGTCTTCACCTGTAGGCTCACAGGTAAAACATCAATTCTTAGTCCTTATCTTTTGTGTGTGTACATCTTTGGTCAACTTTTAGTAACAGACTGAAATTAGAGTAAAGACAACTAGTTAAATGTGTTTTTCTTTTTCCTTAATGCTTGTGTTGTGAACTTAAATGACTTTCAGTGTTTTGGATAAGAATAGGCCTTTTATGGAGATGCATTAGAATTTAGATTTATAAACATATCTTGTTTATCATAGTTGTTTAGTCATGGGAAGCAGCAGGGGCAGATGTTGAGGAAATCTGGCCGGTATTCTGTTTACATTCCCCCCTGGCTGTTTACTTACCTTCAAGCAAACAGACTACCATCCCCCCTTTTTTTTTACTAAATATGTAAAGCTTTACAGTAAAATGTCATTTAGCAGCAGGACACACAATTATTATTATTGTTTTTAATTTGAGCTGGACAAAGTGTATACACTTTTCAAATTGTTGCTCTAACATTATGGCTTTAAGTGCTGCTGTGTACTTCACCTTTTATTTTAGGAAAGCCTCAGATCAAAAGTCATTATAAAAGAGACAGTTTAGTTTCAGATATAAGGTAAAGTAACCCAGTGTAGATCATAAACAAGTGGTTATTGAATTATCACGTTAATATTGCAACCTAAATAAATATATTGAAAGATCTATGGTCCTAAGTATTTGCTTATAGTTTAGAGTCAACTTTATCCTTGTTTTTGCCTCTGGAAAAACAACTGTACCAATCGCTGCATTTTAAACCAGTTAGCTCAGTTTAGTCCTGTTCTAAACATGGTTTAGATTTGGCAGTACAATTTTCTAGGTGGTACTACAACATTTTATAGCACATGTAACGCCACGCCACAGCGTTTAAGTCAAGCACCATCTGGATACTTGGTGCTGCTGTTGCTGTTTATTTGCTTTCTCTTTTCCTCTGTGAGTCATCTTCACTTCCTGTGCCTATCCTCCCTGACTTCATCCATGGGAAAAACCTTTAGAGATCAATAGTGGAGTCTTTTCTCCCACTCTTTATGCATCCGGGCCAAATCGTCTTGTGGGATGTCTACTGAGATGTCTACACCACCCCCCTTTTTGTTGATATCTGAAATGTTCCTCTTACACAGCTGGTCCAGAGCACTTTTTTAAAATTAAGTTTCCAAAGTTGCCACGTGTCATTTCCTGTCTGCTCACTGACTTAAGTCTTTTTAACTTTCAAACACCTGCTTTCCCCATAGCCTCTTCTCATCATCATCAGGTGCAGTCCAAAATATCCTCCCTCAGTGCTGGAGTAAAAACATCCCAAACCTTGGCAAGTCAGAATCTCCACTCCATACGCCTACCTTAAAAATAACAACTCAAAATAGACACAATGTTTAACCTGAATTGACTAGATTGAATATTTAAGTAATAAAACCACTAATTGCAACCTTGTCATCTCTGCGTGTGGAAGGAATCAACATTGGAGGTTAATAGTCAATGCAGTGATTTACAGGGTGTGTTGATAACATGTCCCCCTGTAACTTGTAATTCTGCACCAGGACAGGGAAGAGAAGGGGTGGGAAGGGGGCAGCAGAGGAGCTCAAAGGAGAGCGCTGTGAATGAAAAAAGCTAGACTCAAGACGTAAACATTATGTGGACACTGCTCTTACCAATACCAATGAGAATGAGATTGTTAATTTAATATTTCAACAATGGTAAGTGTTGCATGGCTTACTTCCTTACATGTTAGCACACTTGCAAAAAATGTAATTCTTCAAACGACCACTTTACTCTTTTAGCAATCTTCAAGTAAAGTTTAAAATAGACTCTAGGGTCTTTAGCCAAAATAAACCGCATTTATTCCTAGGAAGGGATTTCGCTTTAAAAGTAGCAGCCCAGACTGTGCGGCTGGCGGTGGTGTCTATTTTCAGCAGCTCATGGCAACTCTGAAGGGCATAACTGTCCCCATAATGACAGAGTGCAGACCGAGGCCCTACATTTGCATGCTTTAAAACTATTCTCCAGCCATGGGCGTGGACCTCCAGTCACTGCAGGGGCTTGTGGGGGCAGAAACATATGTGCTAGAACCCACTATGTGCTGCATGACTCAGGCCCCCTGCCCACTCCTTGGTCCTGTGTCTGGGCGTAAAGAGGCCAGTGTTGACAGGCTGTGGTCAGACAAAGGGGACGTATCTAGCATGTCAGTGGGTCTTCTCAGGGCTCCTACACACTGCTCGTGATTGTTTCTGCTCGCCGGCTTCGTCTGTGAGGTGACATCAGAGAGAGAGAGAGAGAGAGAGAGAGAGAGAGAACGTCCTGTTGTCTGCGGCAGCCAGGGCCATTCTGGGACTATAGCAGCTGTGGATGGGGTTTTGCCTAATTTTAATACATCACTGATGACAGCACCCGGCCGTGAAGAGGTTACACATTTTGTTTTTGTCCGTCATGTGGTTGGTGTGTTTATGAATGAAGTGGAGTTTGATTGCAGATCATAATAGAAGTGCAAGAAGAAGGGAGAGACAAAATCCATGTGGGGCCATAATAATACAACATACAATAATAACAATAATATGCATCTTTAGAATGTATGTGCTTTCTTACAAATAATTACCAGTTTGTATGTCATTATGAAGAGTTTAGAAATTAGCCATCCTTATGTACTGGAAAATCAACCTTGAACTTGTACACTAAAGAATGTACTTTTGTTGCCTCGTGCCAATCTGTAATTAAAAAACTTTGTGCTGTACTCAATAGTTACTCTGCTTCCTAAAAAAACAAACTGAAACACATTTTATATTGCTCATATAGCATAGACAAAACAAGACTATGCAGCAGACTGTTGAATCTCCTTTTTCTTGGAATGTTACAGAGATATGCCTAACCACCATGTGGGCCATGGTGGAAGACAAGTCACTTTTAGCTGAGTAATCATATGGGAAGCAGACAAATGGAAACAAAACTAATTCATGTCTTAGGGTTGGCAAAAGTATCGAAAATCAGATATAATCAACACTAGAACGTATCTGGTATAGAAACTAGATACTCATTTGAGCAGGTACCAGTGCTAAAAAAAACAAAACGTCACATTCACAGGACAGAAATGAACCTTCTCTAAATAAAACAGAATAGCTATAGAATGATCTTGAGAACATGTATAAGAGCACATAGACTCGTATATGCCCATGGATCACTATGTAAACTACCTGGACAACTGAGAGATTACACGCTAATAAGGTCACATGGTAACATAAAAGAAAGTACTATTATTTAATGTTGAAAATCACAGTTTTTTTATCATCATTTAGGTATCGGAAATGGAACTAAGTATTGAGTCCATTCATTATTAGTATTGAAATTGAGTTGAATATAGTACACATTATATTTGAATATTTCTTTAATAGAGGTTTCATTAGATACCAGCTTCCTCATGGTGATAACTATGGCTTTCTAGGGGAACAATGGCCCACTATAATCATTGGGTCACATGGGTTTTTAACTAGGCCAGAAAGATTTCTAAGGAAAGCACTGTTCCTATTGTAGTACAACTGGAGTAGCACAGTCCCATTGCTCCCATTCATAACTGGCTCCTCTCAAATTATATGTGTCTATGTGTTTCTATGGCCAGGATTTTCATGTGTCAGACAACTGTGAGAGTCCAGATGACATGGAGCAAATGAGGAGGAACAACACGGACCCTGCAAGACAGACTCATCAGGTTCTAGAGGTGAGTCTTTGTTCACACTTTCCTGGTTTGAGCTCACTGTAGTCCTCATGCAGACTTGATTTTGTCCTATTTTAGTCCATGTTTAGACTAGTCCTACTTTATTTTTTTATTTGTGTTGGTGTGTGTAGGTGTGAACACTTTCCTATGTTTATTTTATTTTGACTTGACGTGCATAAATTTAGGAGCTTAATGTAGGCTGTGATTGCAAGATTTGCACTACAGTGGCAGAATGGCACATCCAGAATGGCAAAGTAAACCAAGAGACTAAAAAAATCCATTGAAAACTGATGACATGATGGTTTCTTTTCACGATAGGAGTCATATATGAACATGTTGCTGTATGTTTCTCCAGAGCACACCTTTGGATCTGATTGAAACAGGCAAGTCCCTAAAAGTACAGGCTGAGCGCCCTCACCTGGTCAGTTTGGGAAGTGGACGTTTGAGTACAGCCATTACTCTTCTCCCGCTCTCTCCAGGTAAGCTGAACAGGTCATCTTCACCTATGTCAAACAACTGGTAGAAGCACATTTTTGTTAGGGTTAGGATTAAATAATATAGCATTACAATTTACAGTTAAAGTTACAGTTGTTCTGTAGCATGAGGCAGATGCAATCAACCACACACAATATTACCTTCTGAAGTAGCTTTACCGTTTACAAATGGGCAAGCTACATAGCAAAATATAATAATAATAATAATATAATAAGATAATAATAATAAGAAAGTGCATTTAGCTCGTATAACTAGCAAAGTGTTAATATTATGACACAGCATATTTGCTATAGGAGCACCTGTTGCTTAGGTTAAACATGCTAACGCTAACTCACCCGCCGGCCTTGACCCGTCGGCTGCTACGTCTGTGTCGGCTTTGAACTTCAGCCTATGAATACCCGCCTCAAGTATTCACGGGACTTCTCCAGTAACACAAAATGTTTTCATGTTGTTCCAGGCAGGACCACGTTGGGTTGCGGGGTCACGGATATCCATTTGCAGGGCCCCGGGATCACAGCTCAGCATTGCTACATCGAGAACCAGGGAGGCACCATCACTTTGTACCCATGCGGACACCAGTGCTCTGTGGATGGGCTGCTCATCACCAGGCCCCACCGCCTCACCCAAGGTCCTGGCAAACTCTTTGTTATTGTTGTTTTTTTCTTCTGCTGTCCTGTATGTCTATTGCTTTCTTTTTTATTCATCTATTTCGTTAGAGGCTTCTATGGTCATTTGGAAAATATATCGTTTGCTCTCCTGAGTAGTAGGGCCTAATAAAGATGTAGAAATATGGCTTAGTTGTACAATTCATTCAACATCTATGGAAAAAAAAAAAAAAAACATATCACACTGGTTATAGTAAAAAAAAAAAAAAAGTTACAATACAACAGTAATAGTAATAAATAGTAGTAAAGTTTGTACAGATCAATTACTTACTAAATTCAAGTGAGTTGCATCATTTATCATTGATTTTTACTAAAATATTCTTAACTTTACAAAGAGTTGAATAATAGCCTACTTTGCTTTTATTTCATAAACAGAAAAGATAATAGCATCATTAAATGTGTAAAACTGTAAATGAGAATGCACAAATAATATAAGATTCCTGTAGTCATTTTTGGAGGCCCCACCCCCTCAGACCCCTCTCCGTGGGACTCGGGCCAGCCGCTCCTCTGGACTGTCATTTGAATCTGAGCAATCCGTCAGTGTGTGTATGGCACTGTGGAGGCAGCTGCTCCAGGATATGAATGCTTTGAACCTGCTTGATTTTATACACATCATATAGGACACAGAGGAGCCGTTTTGATTATGAGAAACTATACAGCAACAGTATTTGGATATTTGACTGTTAATTGGATGGTAAGACTGTGATTGCAGCAGATTTAACTATATTTAATTTACTTATATTGACATTACTACTGTTACATTGTTATCATAAAGCTCCTTCTTCACATTTTAATATCTGTTTATCTCATCTCAATAGGGTGCATGTTGTGTTTTGGTCAGTCGGCTTTTTTCCGCTTCAACCACCCAGAGGAGGCTTTGAGGATGAAGAGCATGCTGCCAGGGAGACAAGTGTTGACCATGACCAAGACCAATACTACCGGTGAATACTGACACTATCATTTAAAATATGTATTAATGGATAATGCAGTATGGTTATATAAAAAGTTTTTTTTTTATCATTAGCCTCACATCAGTGTGTGTGGCACTTCACAAAAATAGCTTCTTCTGAACTAATTATCTCTGGCCCACTAATCCACTTTTAACTGGTGTGACCTCTTTGTTAACGAGATTTTTATAGAGTATTATTTTGTAGCTAAGTGGCTCCTGCGGCCTTGTGTTGTTGAGATGGTATTTAAAACCCATTTTCCTCTGACCTTAACGCTTTGGCTTGTGCAGTGTGGGCTGTATAGTATAATATGGCACCACACCCAGCCTTGTGTGTAAGGCCCACTCCTTCCTGCCCAGGCCCTGATTTCATCTGCTCTCAATGAGGTACAGTTCAGGGTGATGCCTTTATATTTAGCTGTTCCAGATCCCTGTGGGATTACAACACAACTGAGGAGCGAATCATTCCAACCACTGAGCTTTATATCTGTGCGTTTTACACGTTTATATACAGTCCTCCTCAGTACAGTTGTGTTTGACAACTGAGGATGCATTCAATGAAAACATTGTACAAGCAGACTTAGATACTTATGTGGACACTGAAGCATACACATTACAATATGATTATGATAACAAAGAGCAAAAAATACAAATATATAAATAATAAATTCAAAATACGTAGTGCACATTTGACTAGAGTCAAATAATATGTACAAGTTAAAATATTGTACAAAATATATATACAGTGCAAGTCTGAATAATAACGAGTACACTATTCTATAATAACGAGTACACTATTCTCATGGGTCAGACTCAGATGCTATGTTCTTTACCATGAGGAAGAAATAAACATTTTAGCATGTATTTGAAACGCCTGCCTTTAATAAGAGTGAAGGTGTTTATTTTATTATAATTTCTGGTGCCCTTTAGGCTAAACACTGAGCACTCATGGTCCAGCAGATTGCCTTGTGTGTGTTTGTCTGTGTTTTTGTTGTTACAACTGCCTTGTGCAGCATGCCAGTTATTTATTTCACAGGAAAGCTCAAGTGCTCTTGCTTTGTTTTTTTTGTTTTTTTCTACAGAGTCGCACGGTGTCACAAATGGAAACCATCAAAGTTTCAAAAACAACAACTTCAAAATAAACAACTTATCCAAACCTTTTCCAGACTCTTTATCACAGGTGGATAAAACAGCCAAACCAAGTGCTCCTCAGGGCTCTAATATTGCTTTGCTAAATGGAAAAAGTGATACTACAGAAGAGTCAATCTATGAAAATGTTGGCAGCTTTTTGTGTCAAAATGAAGGGAACAAGACCCCACCAGTGCCCCCTCGAATGCCCACTTTACACCAGCCACCTGTCCCTCATCCACGGACCTTCCTCCTAAACTCTGGTGTGCAGAGGCCACAGGATAGCCCAAAGCTTCTGAGGAACACAAGGGAAGAAGTTTCACCAAGTCCAACTGGCTCCCAAACACAGACTTTTCAGAAGAGACCTTCCAGCCCTGTCCACACTGGCCCCTCTCAGCACAGACTCAAGACCCCAGAACCCTCCCCTCCTGCAAGCCGCCCCCCTATCAGCCCTCACACCTCCAGGAGAGGGACCACCTCACCCCTCTCCACTACTCCAGTACTAGGGAGTCCACAGGGCCAACGCAAACTTGCAACCTCTTCAAAAGTAGAAGCCCATAGGACCTTGCATGGACAGAGTCAGTCACCTGTCCCAGAGCAGGATAAAGAGACCGGGACCAGGCATCTGAGGCAAAGCTCTGTGAGATCCTCTCCTTTAGCAAGCCCTCATAACCAAAGGAAAACATCCACCATGAAGTTAAGCTGCAACAAGGAATCGACTTTTACAAAACCATGTACAAGAGAACGTAAGAACAGCATCTCTGAAATCAGTGACAATGAGGAGGAGCTCCTGGAGTACCACAGGCATCAGAGAGAAGAGCGACTGCGTGAGCAGGAGATGGAGAAACTGGTGAGTACAGCACAAAAGAGCACACAGAGGTTAGTGAGCTAAACAAGAATAAACACTTTTATTTTTACTCGAAGCAGTTGTAGTGCTGGCAGACAACATGTCTGCACTGAGATATCTTGTCTGAGGCTCTTGGCTCAGAGCCACAGCTCATCTCCCCAGAGTAGCACTGTGGCCCTACTCACACAGGGGAACATTCTTCTGTTCTTCTTAAGCTCCACAGCACAGGGACTGGTTCTGATCCAAGAGTAAATTTACTATATTCACTATATTTACCAAATAAACAACCTCCCACTGTGCAGCAGCTCAACTACAGACATATTTTCTTTAAAGTCTTATTGTGTATTATTAGGTATTTATGATTATAGAAGGATTATGTATCCAGTTACTGCTCACACCTCATGCCACTCTTAACCCCCAAAACAGCTGAGTGTACTGCAGGGAAGGGGCGGGACTATTCCCAGGCACCAACAAACTATTTCAGGAGCCAAAAGGTTTCTAGTAAATACAAAAGAATCAGTGACAGTAAGGTCCATGCTGTGACCCACTACTGGCATGTCCACATCCTTTAAATGTATACACTATACTCTACTTAATTTAGATTAGCTGGAAGGTTCTCCTCTTGTGTTTCACATTGTTTTTTTTGTCAAACACGCAATGTTAAATTAGTTAACAAAGAACTAGCAAACCCTTATACAAACAGTTGCCCGTGTTGTCTTTAAATAGCCCTACATATTGCATACCTGTCACAGATAAAATTGACAAACACAGGATATCCTCAGTGAAATGAAACCCTTAAAAACAATCACACTTTTGAACTTTTGAGACAGTTGGCCAACTGTTTTGTAACCAGCTAACATTTCTGATTCAGGTAAATTAAAGACGCAATTAAGACGCAAAATATTGTGCTACTTTGTTAAACACTGTTTTACAAATTGTTTTGTGTATATGATTAAGGATTCACAAGTGAGAAACTGTTAGTAGTTAAATTCATGCAGTGTTTTATTGGAGCGATATGATTTAAATTCTAGACAAATTCTAGACAAACAAACAAATGAATTAAAACAGCAACAGAGATTCAACATATCATCTGAAACCATTGTTCTTCTTTTGAGACTGTTAATTACCTCTTTCACAACAGTTGATCAGATGTTATTACATTTTTATTGTGACTGGATCTGTGAACATATTTTATCATCACAAACAGAGAAGAGAAAACTAT
>KN513796.1:0-19594 GCA_000787155.1 Scartelaos histophorus
AAATACTGTATCTGCATGACCAATGCTAATGATGATGTGCAAGCCTCTGTTTACATCTGCCTGAGTAAAGATAGGCCTACATGAGCCACTGCCAGGGCTTTCAGTGTCCTGCATATGGACAATATATAATGCATGAGCTGTGTGTTGCCAGTGCTCTTTAAACTGGCTCCTCATCACCAAACATCACTTCTAATGCACTTTGATGATTACTGGTAAACAAGACTGTAATTTTGACTGACAAAACCACCATCATTCAAAATCATCCCCATTAGCAGAAATGCTATCATTACTGACTCAAATCATTAAATTCCAGGGCTATAATATAATGTCTACTTGCTTGACTTGTTAATTTTTCCTGTGGTTACTTTAGTGACCTACATGCACCAGTCCTCCAGCCAGTGATGCTGTAAGGGAGGCCACACAGACAGACAGCAGTGCAGCAGTGGGGATGGTAGTGTCTGCCCATGAGGTTTCCCTGAAGGAATGTGGGCCAATGCTGACAGTGCCACCCTCCTCACCACTCTTTACCCACTGGGTCACGGGCACCCACTATGGCTTAGTTTTGCTGTGATATTGAATTATGCCATTGCATTAAGCTATATGTGTAGAAGATATGTCGTGCTGCTAATGTTCTGATACATAAAGTTCAGTAACATTAATGCAATTAAAATATCCAAAGTTGGGAGAGGTGCCAGAGCTTTATTTTGAAATAATCTCACAGATTCACACATAATCTATGAAAATACCACGTGATTACACGAGTGAGCAGTGATGTACTGTTTAAACATTCAGAATTTCAAATGCACAGATGGGGAGAGCTGCAGCCTCCGTTTATCGACGCACACCGTCTAGAAATAGTTTAGTGTGGCGAATCCTGGTACCACTCTTGCATAACTGCAGAATTACACCCTGCTGCTGCTGTGTCCCGTGTGGAGCCTAGACTGCCAGGCTTTTAAGAGATTTTCCTTATGCAGAACTGTGTGCCCTGTGACTTTGAGCAGTACGATTACTTAAGTCTGTTACCAACGTTGCTACGTGCGTTTTTATTGAAATGCACTGACATCCAAAAAGGACATTTTCCCCTCTGTTCATTTCGCATTTCTCTTTTGTAGCCCTCAGCCCAACACAATTAAACTTGCAAAATGGGACAGATAAGATACTGTTTTGGTTGACAGCAGTACAGCATCACACATGCAGTGACTCATGGACCAAGAAATACTCACCGTGGTTGAACATTGCGGAGCGAAACCGGTTGTTGCTGGAAAAATGATCCATCTTCAAACTTCCAAGACGCGGCGAATGCCCCTTCACCGCAGCTCTTCCTCGGTATTTCCCTCCGTTCGTGTTTGGGTCCGAGCGCCACTACAGTAAAGTGAGTGTGAGTCAGTGCGGAGCCCGACCGGACAAACCCGTCCTCTGCGCGCGTGAGCGAGACCCAGCCTCTCGTCAGACACGTGACGTCACCGCGCAACGGCGACGCTTCTGCGGGGGAATCAAAACACAAGCACGTGGACGACCTGCACACACCAGCGTCCCAGACGGAAAGTAACTAATTTAATTTTTGTGGGTTAGCACATGATTTTTTTTATCGGCATAGAAATGTGGACCGAATAAATAGCTACATTTGGCCCAGGTCCCCTATATAGTCCTAGAAAAGAGCAAGAGAATAAATAAACGACACATTAAGATCACTTGTAAGGAGGAGTAGCTTTATTTCCAGCTGTGACAAAAGAAAAAAGTAATCTCCTCATATTCTAAATGTTTAAGATTAAAGTGCAGAATTGTTTTCACAGCATGTGTAAAAATTAAATAAGACAAAAAATGTTCAAAATAAGTCAACAATCAAACAATCGATATCTGGAAATATAAATATGGTATACGACAAGATGGAATCTCACACATCAGCAAATTTAATTTTCTGGAGTCAGGCTTGTACTTATGGTACATAAAAAGAAATTCACGTTTTCAAATCGTTGGCAAGGCTAGCTTACAACAAAGGCACAGCATTGTTCAGAGGTAACGATCCTTTGCAAGAAGTGCTGCGTAACATTCTCATTGATAATGAAACATCCTCACAGACATCGAACATGCATGTGGCTCAGACAGGAATGAGGACAACAGCATGACCAGAAAGGGCACAGTTTTAGAAGCCAAAAGAACTCAGCCTATTGTCACATGCTTTGTGTCTTATTGAGCGTCTGAAGTATAACCGAGCAGAGAAACACCTCCAGAATATCACAGCCCTGAGCCAAAAGTGTGAAATGTAAGACAGTATAAGTGCTCCTAGATAAGTAGCATGAAATAACACAGGGTGTTTACAAAGGATCAGTCTGTAGGCAGCAGGCGGAGGTAGAAAATCACATCCCCTTGGAAGCAAAGACCAGCACAAATTATCTTTGTTATATTTCAGGAAACCAAATGCCATACATAGTAAATGTAGTGATCACTAGTCTGCTGGCCCAAGGAGGATGGATTTCCTACACAATTTTATAGATAAAGGCTCCATCAGTGTCTTGCATTTAGCAACCTGAACTGACACAAAATATCTTGATCACAAGTAGCCCAAAAGTGGAAATAAACAAACATGGCTTAAACCAGCCATTTGGTAGAATAGTGCAAATAAATTACTTAAATCTATTATAAAGATCTAAGCAAGTACATATAAACAAATGCTTATTTAGTTTCCAGTCGGGTTTTCTAAAAAAACAGAACCCACTAAGTTATCATGCAGCTTGTGAAGACAACAGAGATTTTACAAAGCAATCTCCTATAATGAAATAAAATGAATGAAAAACTTTGCAAGAGATGAGTTTGAAAGTGGAAATGTGAAGTACCATATTATGAGTTGCCAAATAGTGGTGTTATGAACATATACAGTGGTATTTACAGACTGCCTTAATGTGTAAACGAACTGGAGTCTTCCACATGTGGAGAGCGGGGAACAGATGGAGGACACTATGGCAGGGCACGTGGTGCCAGTGCATTCAGAACCTGACAGCAACAGCATGGAAGATTTGATTACAGAATGGCTTTCCAGATTATACATTACACTTTTTTTGTTTAGAATAGCCCTCTCTAGCACATTCTACTACATGCTCCATTAAACCTTTCAAAGATCCACTCTGCCAGTCAAAACAGACAAGATTAAAAGAAGTTTCTGTTTTTGTTTAACACGGTGTTAAACAAAATGATTTTTTTTAAAGTGGTGCCCTCTAAGTAGGCCTTTCTCCTACTGCCTGAATCAAGATTCCTTTAGTCAGTGCCCTTATAATTGAAGTCAATGGTACTCCTTCAGTCATTTGCCAATAGAAAATATGGCAATGTATAATATGTACACATATAAAATATGTTTATAAAATTACTATATATAAAAATGTACAATGTTGCTGGCTGTGCCTGTTATTTAACACTGAAGGCATGACATTTGTACCTTGAAAGTGTATGATTGCTACAGAAAATAAACAATAAATAAGGATTGGTGCTGGTAGAGCAGCTGGTCCATGTTGGGACATCATTTTTGCATTATTTACAGCCGTACACTTCTGTGAGCTATTTAAAGCTTGAAAGGGTCCTTAGATGCAGAGAGTTTGAGACTATCCATTCATTTACCTGCACGAGTGAAGCCACTGCCCTGTTATTTTTCCATTCTAATAAACAAGCCAGACACATCTGAGCCAACAATGCAAACTTACAGCACAAAGTATTTCAAGAGCTATATAATATCTCTTTTCTCTGTTGAGAGATCGTGTATGTTTATGTACATTTGATAATTACAGTAAATGATCTGAAAAGACAGCGTGTCTAAATGACATGTTCCCCACAATGTTCAGATTCTTTTGGTGCTCTGGTGGCTTTTTGGACCCCCCTGAGACTTTTATTAATCCTGAGCCTAGGTCAGCAACAACATCCTCAAATGGAGGGACTCATACTAAAGACCCTACTGCCACCAAACACCCAAAAAGCAGCACAACATTGCTTTACCCTCAGGAGATAACCACACAGTCTCTAAACTATCTGTTTGGTGATCCTGGACTTGTGTTCATCCTTGTTCAGATCTACTCGGGTTCTTCAGGGCTGTGCAGGCCGTTCTCAGAGCGTGTGACGCTGTGAGTTTCCCAGAAGGCTTTGTGCAGCTGCTCCAGTTCAGAGATCAGAGGCAAACCCATGTCCAAGTGCATCTTTAGGTTCTCCAACCATTCTTCCAGTTTTGTAAAAGCAGGCCTATAATTACAAAAAAATAATTAAATAAGAAAATATACATGTGCTAAAGTAACTATTTTGAAGAATTTGCATTAAATGAACCTACCGTTTGTCTGCATCAAGATCACAGCATAGAGCGGCCATTGGAAAGAAAGCTTGGGGACAATCCTGGGGCCAGTAATGTTCAAGGAAGCCAGAGATGTTCAGTCCAAAATCCACTGCCCTTGGTAAATAGTCTGGGTCAGCATTGACTCTCCCGATTATCTGGACACAGATAGATTCAGAAGAAGATAAGCACAAGAGGAAAGAAGAGACATAAAAAGCACAACTACTAGACATTAAAAACAAAAAAAGAATAAAATTATGATTTCCTTACCTCACAAAGCATGATACCATAGGAGAATATGTCTACTCTTTCATCATAGCTCTTTCCTAGAGAAAACAAATATATTTGTCAAATCATTGAGTACATTTCCCATTACACTAAAAGACATTGAATGTTTTTAAATATGCCCCATACCGTGAATCATTTCAGGAGCCATCCAATAGGGATTTCCTACAACAGTGTATCTCTTCCTGCGATCTGACTTCTTTAGACCTGACAATTTACCCTTTGACAACCTGTCCTCATGCTTGTCATCGACCATAAGTCGTGCAAGGCCAAAGTCTGCTACAACAACTGTATTATCCTATGGAGAAACAAAAGAAACAATTTATAGTATATAACTAAACTAGAAACAATTGAATAGAGGCTGCATTACAAAGAACAATTGTTTTCGAAAGTACAAAGCACTACAGTTTAATAAGCTTGAACAGTATGTTACACTCCACTGGTGTTTTAAGAATGCCCCACATACTTCAGCATGGCAACAAAGGTCTTTGTGTCTGAACTGTCTACTGTAAGACAACCAAATCCTCAAAGAAAACAAGAGCATATTCATATGTATGAGGTCTTACCTCTCGGACGAGGCAGTTGTGCGAGTTGAGGTCCCGGTGGATTATGTTCATGGAATGCAGATAGGACTGCAATGGCAGGGAAGAAATCATACATCAAACATTTATCTAATCATTTAAAATTAATCTAATCTCTTTATTCTCGTTATTGTAAATACTGTATTCTGTACAAAAATATGTTGTATTTGACTTTGACCACTAGGTGGAGACAACAAATGCTGTATGTAGTACAATATCTGTATGCTGTACTTATTTACTCAGTGTTGACAAATATTGGATGAAAGAAAACTCACCATGCCTGCAGCAATGTCCTTGGCAAAACTCACTCGTTGGTTCCAGGGATATTTACTATCCTGTGGATTGTAATAATAACAATAAAATAATTACCCTGATAAAACAAAGTTGTAACTAGACAATGAGCATTATAAGACTTCTTACCATTTTCTTTATAATGTCCCTCAGAGTGCCTCCCTTTATGTATTCAGAGATAAAGTTCAGTCTCTTGTCTTTGTACAGAACTCCAATGAACTTGAGAACATTGGGATGATCAAGGCATCTCATCACCTTCACCTGTGACAACAAAAATGGTGAGTGCGTGAGTGGTGGTGGTAGTCGGAGGAGCCAGTGGCGCAGATTGGCAGTCTTGCTTCTGGGCAGCTGTGACTACAATAGTATCTTACCACCACTGTGTGTGGAGTGAAAGAATAAGGAACTGTAAAGTACTTTGGGTATCTTGAAAGACACTATATAAATGCTATGATTAATTTATTTATTAAAAAACAAGTTCAACAACTGCATGCTACTATTGTGCTTTTACATTTACATTAATTATTAAGATAACTTTAGGAAGAATCTTAAGTGCTCTTCATTAGGTACAGAGAAGAGACATAAAACATTTGCACATCTTATAAATATATTTCACATGCATAAAAACATAAGTTAACAAATCATTATTTTTAATAATAAGCTCATAATGTTAACTGCATAACTGAACAGAAATGAATCACTCCAGTTGTTAATTACATTACATTTATTTTTGTAAAATTACTGAATATCTTTTTATGTTGTCATCGATAATTACCTCTTTAAGGAATGTTCTTTGTGTTTCATCATCGAAACGAATCAGCTCCTTCATGACCATCACCTCCCCAGTTTCTCTGTGGGTAACCTGTAAAAAAATAAACATCAGTCAAACCATTAGCTAGAGACATACATGCAATGCTGCCATCATCTGGACATAATAAATATTGCAACAAATATTACAGAGCCAACTGCAACTGCGCTTACCTTTATAGCCTGTCCAAAGCATCCTTTGCCAAGTACTTCTCCGTGAATGAGGTCAGATGGGCGGAAGATGCGATGTGTGCGATTTGAAACAACTCTCAAAGATTCAGAACGATTAATGTCCTTCCTCTGGGACATAGGAGAAGCTGCATTGCTGGAGCTTGGTGATTTGTCAATGCTATAGCTCCGCCTAAAGGACATAAAAGAAAAATCTTATTCTACTCAAAACCAGTATTTTATTTTTTCCCCAAAAATTGATAGCATTTGCCGGTAATAACCTACGTGACAATACGTGATCGATAGTTGTTGATGTCAGCGTTTGGAGGCTGTGTGACGGGCACAAACGGTCCTGGACTTGGCAGGGGTCCGTCCACCTCTTCTTCAGCATCTGTAGAGCCATTCTGCCCATGGCTGTGAGGGTCATGTTCAGTGGTGAGCTGAAGTAGTTGGCTGGTCTCTTGAATTAACAAGTCAATCTAAATGGCATGAATAGCAATATAAAATTAATTAGTCACAAAATTAAATACAATTATTATATAGTATTTATAAATAATATGATATTCTGTAAGAAAAATGCATGCAGAAGTTAGGAAATTTGCTGGTGTTTCACAAAGAAATAAAGAAAGAGAAAGTGAGAAAAATAAGCCAAAAAGAAAGAATGTGACTAATACCTCATCCAAAGGAACATTGTGTATGGGTGTCCCGTTGATCTCAAGGATCCTATCTTTAACATGTATGGACTTTTTCACATCAGGACTAATGCATTCTTTGTCAACTCTAATGAAAATAGATAAGTATATATAATAAGTATTAATTACCAGGTTTATTATTAAGGCCTCTGCAAAAAAAACAGTCCTGAACACACTTACTCTGTGACTCTAAGAGTGTGCCCTGGTTCAGGGCTAAATGGACTGGTGGGACTGAGAGGCTGGTCGATGGCTACTGAAAATCCTCGGCCCCTTCGTCCATTGTCGCCTTCGGCCGAGGCAGGGATAGACACCAGAGTCACAGTGTGTGGAATCTGCGAACATGGAGAGTCCGGGAGAGACACAGGGGTGACCACAGTCTGGTAGTAGCAGTGACCACTACAGCCAAAAACACAGAACAAAAGAACAGAAGTCCTTATACAAACCACCACTAGAGCTCTACAGCAGCTTTCATATGTGCCTTGATGTGAACTTGTAATAAAATTCACTTTAACACTTTAAAATTGTATAATTAATTAGACAGACAGGCAGAGAGAGAAACAAACAGAATTGCAGTGCATTCTGTTTGCACTCACACAACACACATACTCTCAAGAATCAGAGTTATCAGAGTTAAGAAACACCACAAATACTCACCAGTACAGCTTAGATCTCTCTACCAAAGCATATATGTCCCCATCACCAATGAACGACCTGCAGTTCAGACAGGTGAAGCATTCTGGGTGATATTTCTGCTCTCCTGCAACCTACAAAGGATAAAATACAACATAGAAAAGTTAAAAGCCCGAAGCATCACACTTTAAAGTTGACGTTGACCTACAAAGAATACTGCCATAACCCAGGGGGCAAATTGTTTTCTATAACCAGTGCAAAGAGCAGCTTTATTAAATAGTTGCAGAAGTAGGGTAAGGCCGGGGCACTGCGCTGTTTGAGTTGGAAAATTGATTTTGTTATTACCAGACCACAGCATGTGCTCTGGGCCGTTTGCAAACTGTAGAGTGAATTGAATTATACCTAAAAAGGGGCAATGATCAGATAAATAGCAGATGTAAGCATGACGCTGGTCTCATTAGTCAGACATCTAAACAGGGCCAATAAATCACAGCCTCTCCTCACAGAAGCCTCCCACTTTTACTGTTGCTCATTAAATATTTCTGACCTCTGTAATAATCGACCAGCAAATCGATTAAGTGGCCATACCTTCACATATACACATTGACCCTTTTAACTTCTCCAGGTAATTTTGCATCTCCTTCTTTCAAATACCACCACTCCAAAATCCCAGTAATGGTATGATAAAACATAGACTACAAAGCAATGCAGCAAAGACTCCCCCTAGGGAGTCTTTTTTGCTTTGAGAAGCAGAAAATTTAGGATGGACCACTTTGAGGATACCGACTGCAAGGATCTGCAAGTCAAATGAAGTGGACTCAAAAAAAAGTGGGAGTGGCCACGGCAAGGGGTAAACAAAGGGTAATTAATTAAATGCAAAGCAGAGGCTTAGAAAATATGATACATTTTTACCTGTTATATATTAAAACTTGATACTAAGTCTAAAATTAAAGAACTATACTTAAAAAAAAACTATATTTACTGAACCAAAACATTGAACAGTTTACTAGAATAACAAAGAATATGAATAAGTTGTTTCATCATGATTCTTCTACTAAAGACTTTAACACCAAATGCATCAAATGTCAAATAGCAGAGGATAAACAGGAATCTAAACTGTAAAGGTACAACTGGAAATCAATAAAGTCTTTGTGCTCAGCCATATGTCTCCAGGCCTCTCCCGGGAGACCTCAGCAGAACCTCAAGCACACACAGACACACTGACACATGGTCTCCATTCTGGCGACAGCGAGGAAGACACTGTACCAGAATATTAATTACCCGCCTTTAACTAATTACATTGAGATGGTTCGAGAAGACCACCCACATCATACTTTTTGTAATAGAAATGTGCCTCTTTCTGTGCAGCTTGCTTGTTTCTCCGCATGTTTGGATAAGCAAGAACAATAGGCAAAATCCACCATCTTACAAATGTACTTTAACCTTTACCACTTTCAGCTTTTTAGTTTGTTTTTCTGTTTACTGAGGACTTCCTGCAGACTATTTTGGCCACAAGAGGAGGATGAAAAATCATAAACTTAAACATTTTATTAAAGTACCCAAGTCCAACAACAATATAAACATAGCATACATTTCTTGACCTCCAGAAGAAAGAAAGCTGAATAATAATAAGTAGATACTGTGTAAGGAAAATAAATGTGCAGTGGACTTGTCAAAAAGGTATGCGAGTAATGTTTAGCTATACAGTTTTTGCAAGAGCCTGCTTCTTCCTCATGGCCCTTTCCATTAATATCACACACAATGCAATATCACGACATAAGTGTAAAATACCACACATCCAGCCACACAAAATACATTTTACTTGCCCCTCATTTCAATTAAACCCTACAAACCTACAGAATCTGTTATTCAAAACCAACCAAGCATTACTTTCTTTCCTGTTTGAGATATATAGAGAGATATATTGATTTCCAAATGGTTTAGACCGGAAGAGAGGACAGCTGGCCACAGATGAGAGGGGTGTCACTGCTATTTGCCAGCCACAAGGGCAGGGCTTGGGCTCACCCATGAGACACATATGACACCCAGACCAGGAAGGCCACTGGACATGCAACAGCTGCTGTCTGTAACATACTTTTACATTTAGCTAATCATCTGATCATTCTATAGCATAAAGAGGATGTTTGTTTTGTTTCTTTTCTTAATCTGAACAAGCTTCACTGTGAATGAGTTCATCATCGTGTGACTGTGATCATCATGGCGCCCCGGGGTGACTACGAACTCAACCATGTCCAGAGCTGACCCAGGGAGGAGGGGGGTGGTTGCAATGTGGGAGCAGCCAGATCGGATTACGAAACACTAATGGGGAGTCCCTGATCTTGAATTAAGTCTATATATAAAGTAACTGATAATGTCCAGAATGTTTTTTTTTTAATAAACAAATCAAACATCATATCATATCTATTGCTGTTGTTACTCATTTTCAAACAAGACAACATTTTGGCAGTGAAAGAAACCAACATTATTTTAAAATACAGCTATACAATTAACTGACTGATCTAAGCTTAACTTTTTTAAGATTTGAAAACCAGTGACCATATAAAAGCTGACCCCCACCACTCACAAGAATATTAACACCAAGGCCTACTCTAAATTAGCAAAAAAAAAAAAAAAAGTACTGGTAAAAATTGTTTTCCTCTCTGATTTATTGTGACATTTACTTGATTGTCAATAGTCAAACAAACCCTTTTAGGCCGATTGAATGGATTTACGATGACAGTTCAGTGTTTCTGTGGTGATAAAGACGTAAACATAAATATCTTTCATTTAAGCCATGTGTTCCCCTTATAATTAGATCAGTTAGTTCTCCTTTCTACAACACGACAATGACATTCTTCTATAATAATTTCGTACTTCCTCATGTAATATTCCAAATAAATAATTACTTGGCTTGAACATAACATTGTAAAAAGGGTGAAATCATTTTGTAAAGGTGAAATTCTGAACCTGAAAGTAAGGAAAATTTAGCTTTATATCATAGAGGCATGGGAAGTCTCATAATTTTTTACATATATTTGTACAAATCTGTTCAGTAGTTACAAGGATAAATAACAATTTCATACCACAACTGGACTACATTTGTATTAAGTTAACTGTATTACTTTAAGGTGGAATGGTGCACCTTTAATTTTATGTTCAGAAAAGGGAATTCACCGTGCAGATAACTATTCTTTAATTGCTCAAGGAAAATACAACATGTACCGTACTTTAAACTTTTTATGAACTATTGCTCAATATTTATTTGCACTAATTTGCTATCTGCTCCACTTTCCCACAGTCTCCTCTTTAGCCAAATGACTTCTTGCCTAAATGAAGAAAATGACCTCATATCTCCAGAGCTTTGAGGTAGTTCTGAGCGACCACATCAAATTATATAGACTGTGGCTCTATCTGACCTTCTGCCTGATGTACTGAACTTGACAGCAGGGAGCTTGTTTCCTGCTGGACTCAAACCAAGTCCATGTGTTACAATGACAGCAAGTTCAGACAAAATGACATCACACACATTTGTTTTGAAGAAATCCTGTGGTCCAAGTATCAGGTAGTGACCATATGTGCCCTGAAGTAGGTCAGGCTTTGAAAGAGGAGAAGGAATACCACAGAGGTTAATATTTAGGGTTTGAATTTAAAAAGAAAATATGTTGTTTGGGTACATGCTTTGGTATACAACATGCATACAATTTAATACTCTAATACATTTTATCAAAGAAATTAAAAAAAATCCTGTTATTGTTTTAAGCCTCTTTCCATATGCAGACACTTTTTTGGCTTCATTTAACTGGGAAAGTCAGACTAATTTCTGGCCTTAAACTCTTAAGATTATTAACTCTGACAGTATATTTATCCCCAGCATGCTGCAGCTTCAGTAGTATGAGGGACGTCTCTGTATCAGATTCATAGAGCAGTACATTGTGCCTTTCTGATAGGAAAACCCCTTGTGCCTCAGACTGTACAGGGCACAGTACACACATACAAGACCAGCTTCAGAAGCAGTGTTAATGTATTCATCCTCTTTCCTCATCTGTCTTCCCTGTGTCAAATGGAGGAAGCCACACAGAGCGCGGCTGCTGCCGGTGATAAACACAGATATGAATGTGCCCTGACTTCAGACATGACAACAGGACTTCTCTGAACGCAAACACCACAGCTGACTCCAACTTTTATCTGAAGGAGAATACATCCTAAAAATAGCAAGCATGCCGTGGCTCATCAGTTTTTCATGACAAGAACAAGAAGTAGCACAAACGGAGCACCACAGTTAAACAGACAGTCCACTGACTTACTTCAAAATGACAAAACACAGGAGCATTTCAGCAAATAGTAGAGAGATGAAACTGATCAGCATCAGCACACATGTTAATCCACCACTTGTCTGCTCCCTGTCTACATGCCGGTCAGCCTACAGTCTACTACAAGCATCTCACAGCATAGCCTACCTTCTTCTCCCGTTTCCACAGCCTAAGACAGCAGAAGCTCCAGAAGAACAAGTCTCCCACCATGTCAGCAAGAGCCTGCCTCAGTCTAGTACATTCTAGTGTTGCCCCTGTCCCACAGTCACAACAAAACACTAACAGCGCTAAGGAGGAGAGCGGAGCAGCCAGTCCACGCCTTTGCAGCTGAGCTCATCTCTGAATCAATGTCACTCCTCTCTGCTTTGCACGCCCCCACCTCCCATGTCTTCCTCTCCTCCTCTTTTACTTTTACTATGACCTCATCGCTTCCTGTTTGGCTCCACCCACTCTTGCACATGCGCCAGCCGGCTTTTTTCAGCCATCCCACTTTAAAATCACCAACCCCCCAAACGCGTTAAATGCATTCCTTTCTGCAGCTTCTTTTGGCCCCAGTGCACCCACATTCCAGAGCTCAGAGTAGAAAAAATATGGGGTAGACACATTTTTCTTCTTCCCCTAAATAATGTTTATAGCAAATTGTGCAAACCTTAAAATAAACTAAACAAAAGTGTCAATACATGAACATTTTCAGAATCTTACACCTAAACTGCAATACTAGAACTATTAAATTAGAAATCAGAAAAAAGAACAGCTAGAAGATTTTGGAAAATAAAAATATTGAATTTAGTTACTAGTAATAGTATTATAGTATGTATTATGTATTATTACAATTTATATTTTTGCTCTGTTGTTATAATATATTTTGATGTGTGAGCTACTGTGTCTAAATAATTTCCCTTATAATTTTGTCTAAGTCGAAGTCTTACATTCCTTGTCCTTAATATCATTGTTAAACTATGGTGAACTATTGATCTAGTTGTGTAAGTTAAAAAGCAAAACTGGTAAAAACTGTGTCCATAAGACCTGCTGGGTATAATGATTTATTCTATTATTGTGTTTTATTATCTATATATGAATGAATTAAATTTTAATCAAGATTTCTGATCATCCATTATATCCTTGGTTCTTTTTAGATAAGAGGTCTACAGTCAACCATCCATCAGTAAAATCATGTTGGGCTATATTCTGTGTTAAAAGTCGGTCTTGTATGTTAATGTTTGAGGTTGATTGACATATTTTGGGCTACAACGCCCAGCCTGTGTGGCATATTATGGTGATGTAACTCTTTCTCTTCTGTCATTCTTTTCTTCCCTCTTTACACCAGTGGTGCATGTTGTCCCTGTCTCTGAAATGTCCCACACACCAACTGTTGCCTGTGTCCAGAGCTGTGTCCATCTGAAGGGGCAGATATTAATAGATGGTCAAATGCACTCAAGGCCTGCAGGGCTCAAGTACCTGACGTTAAACAGAGACAGACCCAGGGAATGGACACTGCCTGATTAAGTTATACTGGGAGTTAGTTGGAAGCAGGATTAGTAACAGTATCACAGAGGAAAAAGGAGTCTTACAATAACAAACTGGCAACAGATGATCAGAGACTCTGACTTGATTTTAAAAATAACTGAATAAACAATCATTGCATGTTTATATAGAAAAGTTTTATTTTATTTATTTATATCATTTTCCTTTTTCATTCGACTCATGCTCAAACATATACACAGATTCCAATATCTATCCCTACCCAGTCCTTCTACTAGTCAGGGAAAAGAGATTGTATAGTATTATAGTAACTGTACTGAATGTGTGAGTATATGCTAACATAAAGTATACTTGTGTCGCAAGGTACCACCAGTGCAACACAAAGTCAAAAGTGAAACTGCCCACAGTGACATCAAACTTTACAATGGAAAGAGGAAATGAACTTTTGGTGTGTATTTTAAGTTATTCCTGAACAACAACATGACTCAGTAATAGTCACATACTGACTGTAGTCCTTGCACAGCAGCACTGGTGTCTCTAAAGATAAAGCCCATGGACCACCCCAGAGACACGCACAGTAAAGACAGACTTTATCTTCATCATGGTGTTATGAATTAATTATGCAGACTGACCCACTCTTTATTACACAAACGGCTTAAAGATCACCAGCTTTATGCTACAACAACAACAAGGATCACTAAAATAAACCAGTCAATAATGATTATATAGTAATTTCATATTTCATTACATTAAGCCTGGCTTTGAAATGGAAACCCACCTTTCTGTGACACACGGCAAACGCTGTGAGAGTATAGGATATTTTTAGGATGTGAGACTTTCCATTCTTGTGGTCGCCAACTAAACATTACATTTCAGAGTTTTACCATTAGATGCACAATGGGGTGGTCTGACATTTAAATATCTAAAATTAAAATCAAACTCAAATTGAGAAACACTACAAAAGTGAAACCAAGATGGGGATTTTTTTATAATGTGAAAAAACATGCCATTCTATAAAAGAAGCAATGTGGACACACTTCGGTACTTTCTGATGTGAAAATGATACAGTTAAAAATGATAGAAGTAAACACCCAATGTGGATGTGGAAATATGGGAAATGCCTGGTTCAGCACTATCAAACATATTCTAGTAATGTTTTGGCCATGTTTTGGGAGAATTTCTTGCCTAACAAATGCAAAGACGGATGCCAGAATGATATCACCCTATTTCTTATACAAATGGATATCAGACTGGTCTCCACGCCCTCCATTGCACCTCAAGCCCTGCCAAATGTGCTTGTGCAATCAGTTTAGTTTGTTTCAGTGACACATGTGAAACAAAAGAGCTCTTTGTTCACCTAGTTTAGTGCTTCACTGGATGATATTCAGTCCCTGTGACATTTTTTTGCATTTATTTTGCCTATACAGATGGACCATGCATGTCCCTGATTGGGGAGATTCCCAGGTGGCCATACTCACATCTTTCTCAAGTCTAGTACAGAAAAAGCGTGTATTGTGGATTCTGATCATGTTGTTATCATGTGTATGGGATCATTTCAGCAGTTTTATGCAAGATCAGGCTGAGCATATGTTATATCTTTTGCATTGGATGAGTTATGGTTAATTTTCACTCGATTTTAGTCAGATGTATCCATATCAAAATCGTTGTCACTGTTTTTCATGCCTACAATAAAGGAACTTGCTATCACATTATACACATTTATAAGACTTGGATGTTATATGACTTGGGGATTCAGTCCCAATAATGAAAATGTGTTTATGTGATAAAATACACTTGCTGTTGTTAAGTTTGGGGTGACATTCAGGCCTGTTTTCTACTTGCTCCATACTTTCCCCTCTCCCTTTGCTGAGTCACTGCTCCAAGTTGCAGGTTTTACTGATGTGCATGTGCATCCGTAAAGGGTAAAAATAGGACAGTGTTGTGTCTTGGTGCAGGTGAAGTTGGAGACTTTAAATGGGTGTGGCGTCCTCAGACAGCTGACCTTGGTCTGTCTGTCTGTCTGTCTGTTAATGCCCTTTACAGCAATAAGGCTTGATTGAATGTTAAGTTTACTGAAGTGTAACAGTCAATCTAAGCACAAGGAGAAAGAGGAACAGCAGTATTCTCCATCTCATCCACTCTATCCTCCTGCTTTGAGGCATTATGAGATTGAACTGCACAGGGCTTACAGAGTGAGTGGGAAAACACACACTCTGCAAGATGTGCTCAAATGGTGGCTGTTCATCATGAGTGTGACACATGACCCTATACCACCAACAGGCCCACTGTCATTCCACATGCTTTATGGTCAATAAATGGACTCCACTTGTTCGTTCCTACACCCCCCTTGCTTTATAGAAACACCTGGGCTGGACTTTATTAGTGTGGGGAAGGAAACACGACTCTCCAAAACAAATAGTAGAAATGGTGAGTAATTGTTCAGCTAGTCATGCTGAAAATGTTGAAAATGAAATAAATCACAGCAATTAACTTGTGATACTGAAGTCATCCAAACTATTACTCTAAACTTTACACATCTTTAACAATTTATTCTGTTTTTTGTCTTTTAGGAAACACATACTGCTACTGCTCTGTTCAAATATGAGAGGTTCAAAGAGATGATTCTGTATATAATTCCTAATATTCTTTGTTGTAACTAAGGCAGTTGGCCTAGGACTAAATGTGAAACTAAACCTGGGCTTAAAACCAAAACTGGGCTTAAAACTGGATCAAATCAGGAAAAGTGTGAACGTACCCTACACTGGGTCCACTGCACTTTGACCCAATCCTGCTTCAATCATATCCACCCATTCTTTCGTACTCAATCCATGTTTGAGGGTATGCTACCTCCATATAACTAGGGTAGTGGGTGGTTGGTTCACTTACCTGTCTATCATAGTCTATATCCACCATTTACAATGTGGGACCCCGTGTTTTAACAGACAGATCTTCCAACCCTTATATTTTCTGGTATCGACACAAATCTATTCAAATGACTTTGATGTGATAAATTAAACATCGCCAGACAGCGCACACATTTCATCTTCTCACATTTGCCCCTCTCTGGTTGCAGGAGTAAATGGCTAATTAACAAATGGAAATACTTATAGTTGTATTTTGTCTGTTCTTCAAAGCAAATCTCTTCATGAATGAAAGTCTATTGTTCCCTGAGTACTTGCTCCTGTTACTCCAGTGCTCAGACCTACACTGGAGGTCTGTAAAACTATCCTCTCACTGGCACACTGTCTGGCACCAACCCACAAGCTTGTATACACATTTGTACTATGGGCTGATGAGAGAGATGAGACAGTAACATGAGTTTGATCTGCAAACAAGAGAAGCAGAGGGGGGTGAGCAATGCATGCGCCCTCTTACCATGATGAGGCCAGTCGTGATGGGGTCAGTGCAGCCATGGCACAGCTCTCCAAATTTGGCCCAGTAGTCCTTTTTACAGAAGAGCCGTCCATCTTTCTCATAGTACCAGTGGGACAGCGATGCACTGCACTCACAGCACCTGCGGGACAAATGCACTTTAATAGTTATTGGATCAAAGCCTATTTATATCTCTAATATTCTTTCTAAGCATTACAAATGTTTCTATTTTATTTATTTTACATAAGATGAATGTGTATTTTTCATCTAGCTAGCTCAAAAATGAAAAGAAAGTACAGACTCTAATCATGTCAATTATGGGGGTGTTTTTGTGTTGACAGAACATTTTGTTAACTGTGTTTGTTTAAAGCCACATAATGACACCCTTTGGTTTAAATTATAGTTTTCATTTAAATCTCTGCTGAGGCATCACACACAATGACATCACAGCAAAACACATTGCCAACCGAGTGACAATTTTCAGTTTGTTTTAGCAGCATTGACAGGCACGGTGTGTTTTTCTGTGTTTTTCAGGTCAAGGCGGTGTACACTGTTGCCACACAGTAAACATTTTAGCCAAAACACAGTATATTTGATGTTCTAATAACTAAAAATGTGACTTATTGGAAAAAGATCCAAATAGCTAACTGTGATAATCATGAAAGTTGCATAATACATATATTCAAATGTGTGTAAAAACTAGGGATACAACAATAGCAGATACAATAGAAATTCAATTCAATACTTTCATAATAATCCTGCCATACTTTCACAAACACAGAAAGGGCTCGAAGACTCTGTAAAGTCACACTCTAGAGTAACTTAATAATATTACATGTTTGATCATTAGCATAAGAATAATAGAAGAAACATCGGCTCTTGTTCTTCTGAGGCCTAAAACCTATTGAAATGACACTGATATCATGATACATGAATTGTAAAACATACAAAGGCACCCGGACATAGAAAAATGTTTTGTTGCATGCACCCCTAGTAGAAACTGTTAACTACTATAAAATTCAAGTCATTTTAATTAGATATAATCTATCTGCATGGCTCAGTTAAACAGTACTAAATATCAGTTGAAAAGGTTTTTTCATGGCCAATAAGCTCTGCCGAATGCTGATATTTTTGGGGTTGATATTTTGGGGCCAATATGTTGGGTTGATTGCTCATTCACTTAAAATTATATGAAATGAATATGCAAAACAAATGTATCTACACTGAAATTTCACTAGTGCAAACCAATGAGAGCTGTGTAGTCACATTTTGAGCAGTGCTCTCTTCAAATGTAAGTGTTCAAATAAAGTTAAATGCCTTTCCTTTACTCAGGTGGTCATAATTTAGGCTCGATAGCCAATATGCTAAAAAGCGAATATCGATTAGTGCATCTCTAGCGTGTACTTTCACAATACAAAACTAAAACCTGTAATATGAATACAACAATTCATTTGAGATATAAACTACAGAATCATTAGTGTTTACACCCCGCTGTAACAAGTGAGGATCCCGTTGTTGTTTCAGATGCGGCAAGTTTCTAGTTTAAATCTGACTTTGGCCGAGGTCGCTCCTATAGTTCACATTGGCCCTGCAGCACTGTACTCAGAATTTATTTATGACTCAAGACACACCCATTCTCCTGTGTGTCGGTATGCAGAGCTCCCTCCTGCCGCTCCATCCACTGTGCAAAGCTGCTTAGCCATGCACAGTGTTTGGGTGAAGTGGGGGGCACTGGCAGGAGGAGGAGGAAGGGGTCTGGAAGTGGGTCAAAGCTTTCAGAAGACGTCTGCCACAGCGACCCACGAGCCACTCAGCCGTCTCCTTTTCCGTGATAACCAGTGCTGTGATGATGAGGCTGTGATCCCAAAGCTCAGAGAGGAGAAGAACATCCTCACAGTTGGGAGTGCCAGCACCAGAGATATTGGGAAAGGTTTTACTCGCTCTCTGGAATGGGAATTGTACGCTTTCAGGGCAGATTCTACACCCCAAAAGCAAAAGGACAGCTCAGCTACCGTAGTCTTTGCTATGAATTTGAAACACTGCGTCAGTACAGGCAAAACATGGACATAGCAGATTGCCATGTCATGTGTCAGTGAGCAAGACACTTCTCTCACAAAAGGTGGGAAGTGAAAAATTCCTTATTAATTTACCCATTATTAAAAAAAGCAATAATTTCATGTGTACCAATAATCCGGTAGATTTTTCCATGTTTTGGTTAAAGCAAAGTATATATCCTATGATCAGTGCTGACTTCTACACTAAACTTCAAGTGCTTTATTATGGCTGCTGTTGCGTGACTGTTCATCAGTGTAAGAGGATTATGATTAAGTCTCAGCCTGCCCTGCTATGATATGACAAAAACCTACTGACACACAATTTTAAGATTCTGGAAAAAACTTTTTTCTCAATATGAAGACTTTCGTACTATAAAATTTGCATGGACTACTAAAATGCATACCAAAGATGATCTGCTGAATGAGAGGAGCCAGGGAGATTTTAGATGCTGTAAAACTGGAATGGATTCCCCCAGGATTCAGAGGCCGACCAATGGCAGCGGAGATCAGAGCAGGGCAGCAGTGTTAGTAAATCTGAAACTGACCCCTTCCTGTCCAAATCCCTGATGGAATTAACTCAATGTGGGAGATTTACTTTCACAGGTCAAAATGGAAGAGC